>PISX010002963.1:104445-147933 GCA_004024625.1 Mellivora capensis | reverse complement strand
CAGGGTCATAGGGAAGCTCTATTTTTAACTTCTTGAGGAACCTCCACACTGTTCTCCAGAGTGGCTGCACCAACTTGCATTCCCACCAACAGTGTAAGAGGGTTCCCCTTTCTCCACATCCTCTCCAACACACGTTGTTTCCTGTCTTGCTGATTTTGGCCATTCTAACTGGTGTGAGGTGGTATCTCAGTGTGGTTTTCTGACCAGAGAGTTTTGAAGGGAGTTCCAGTGGAGATGGTGATAAGACTCGTTCTGTAAGGAGACTAGAGCATACCTGGTTAAACTCACCACATTCAGGCCAGGGACCAAATACTGGCCAGAGCAGACAAGGAAGGCCTCTGCAGAATACTGGTCTAAAGGATATAGCACCCCAAAACAATAGCAGAGTACATGCAGCACACACCAGAGACACTCCCTGAAGCTCCAGGCCTTGGACACTACATGACCTCTTTCTTCTTCATAAGGACATTACTTGCAGGAGCAGGAAACATAACTGGATTTTCTAATACAGAGAAAGACACTTAGAGAAAATGCAAAGGTGAAGGAATTTATGCCAAATGAAAGAACAAGCTAAGGCCTCGGCTACAAATCTAAGTGAAACAGATGTAAATAACATGCCTGATGGAGAATATAAAGCAAGGATCATATCATAAGGATACTCACTGGGATTGGGAAAAGAATAGAAGACAACAGTGACAGCCTTACCATAGAGATAAAACATCTTAATTGACCTTGCAGTAGCATTTGATACAGTTGATCAGTCTCTCCAATTTGAAATGCTTCCTCCCTTCCATACCCCCAACATTGATTTGGTTTTCCTTCTGCTTCTTTGGCAGCTTCTTTTCAGTCTTCTTTGCTGATTCCTTTTCATGTTCTCAGCCTTTAAAGTAGAGGCCCAGGACATCTTTTCCTCTTTATATTATCTTCTTTGGTAATTACAACCAATACTGAGCTTTTAAATCCCATTTATGTGCTCAAAATTCTCAAATTTACCTCCAGCTTAGTCCTCATGTCTATACTCTAGACTCATATATCAAACTTCAAAATCAGTGTCTCACCTTGGATGATCAGTAGAGTTCTCCAAAGTAATATATTCAAACTGAACTGCTGATATTCTCCTCCAAACCTGCTCCTCCCAATGTCTTCCCCTTCTCAGCTGGTGGTATATCTGTCAACCTAGTAACTCAGGCCAAAATCGTTGGAATTGTCTTTCACTATTTTTTTCCTTACCTTTAATTCATTTCGTAACCCATTAACTCTTCATTCAAAGTAAGGTACTTGGAATAGCTGACCATTTCTTATCACCTTCACTGACCCCACACTAGTTGAAATCTTACCTGGGCTGCCACAGTAGTGGTAGGACTATAGGACTACTACAACTCTTAATTGGTCTCCATGTTTCACCATGACCCTCTACAGGATATTTTCAATACAGAAATATTATCCATTTAAATCCTGAACAGTATCCTATCAGTTGTCTTATCAGGTCTCTCTATGGCTCCCATTTCACTTGGTGTACAAAAGCCAGTACACTTAAATGTCTTATAAGGCCCTATATGATCTTATCCTCACCTTCCCTCCTTTGATATCTTCCTATGCTACTCTTCCCACTTGCTCACTCTGTTTCAGACATGCACCTGCCATTATCATACTTGTAGCCTTAGGCAAAAATGATTATTACTAGTTTCTTTTTTTTTCTTTTTTTTTTTTTAAAGATTTTATTTATTTATTTGACAGAGAGAGATCACAAGTAGGCAGAGAGGCAGGCAGAGAGAGAGGAGGAAGCAGGCTCCCTGCTGAGGGAAAATTAAAAAAAGGTTTTTTTTTTCATTTGAATATATATTTTATTTAGGATGCGGCACTAACAGCATAATGATATACCAAGAAGCACACAATCTTTCAAATGTGGTGTTTTTCACAAGTAATTTAAGTTACTTATTAAGAGAGCCCGATACGGGACTCGATCCCAGGACCCTGGGATCATGACCTGAGCTGAAGGAAGAGGCTTTAACCCACTGAGCCACCCAGGCACCCATAGACATAATTTTTTAAGTATTAACTCTGATTACTATAACTCTTTTATTTCATTATTAATAGCTTGTTTTAAAAATCACTTGACTAGGGGCACATAAAGTATCATATCATCTGCAGAGTGAGAGTTTGATTTCTTTGCCAATTTGGATGCTTTTAATTTCTTTTTGTTGTCTGATTGCTGAGACTAGGACTTCTAGTACTATGTTGAATAGCAGTGGTGATAGTGGACATCCCTGCCATGTTTCTGACCTTAGGGGAAAACCTCTCAGTTTTACCCCATTGAGATGATATTCTCTGTGGGCTTTTCATAGATGGCTTTGATGATATTGAGGAATGTACCCTCTATCCCTACACTTTGAAGAATTTTGATCAAGAAAGGATGCTGTAATTTGTCAAATGCTTTTTAAGCATCTGTTGAGAGTATTTTATGGTTCTTGTTCTTTTATTGATACTTTATTGATATTTTATGGTTCTTGTTCTTTTATTGATTGTATCACATTGATTGATTTGCAGATGTTGAACCAGGCTTGAAGCCCAGGGATAAATCCCACTATGTCATGGTGAATAATCCTTTTAATGTTCTATTGGATTCTACTGGCTAGTATTTTGATGAGAATTTTCACATCTGTGTTCATCAAGGATGTTGGTCTGTAATTCTCATTTTTGATGGGGTCTTTGTCTGGTTTTGATATCAAGGTAATGCTGGCCTCATAAAATGAGTTTGGAAGTTTTCCTTCCATATCTTTTTTTTTGAAACAGTTTCAGGAGAATAGGAATTAATTCTTCTTTGAATGTTTGGTAGAATTCCCCTGGGAAGCCATCTGGCCCTTGGCTCTTGTTTGTTTGGAGATTTTTGATGACTGCTTCAATGTCCTTACTGGTTATGTGTCTGTTCAGGTTTTCTATTTCTTCCTGGTTCAGTTTTGGCAGTTTATATGTCTCCAGGAATGCATCTGTTTCTTCCAGATTGTCAACTTTGCTGATGTATAGTTGCTCATAATATGTTCTTATTTCTTTGTATTTCATTGGTGTTGGTTGTGATCTCTCCTCTATCATTCATGATATTATTTATTTGGGTCCTTTCTCTTTTCTTTTGGATAAGTCTGACCAGGTTTTATCAATCTTATTAATTCTTTCAAAGAACCAGCTCCTAGTTTTGGTTGCGATTTCATTGATTTCTGTTCTGATCTTTTTGATTTCTCTTTTCCTGCTGGGTTTAGGCTTTCTTTGTTTCTCTCCAGCTCCTTTAGGTATAGGGTTAGGTTGTGTACTTGAGACCTTTCTTGTTTATTTAGAAAGACTTGTATGGCTATAGATACTTTCCTCTCAGGACTGCCTTTGCTGTGTCCACAGATTTTTGAACAATTGTGTTCTCATTATTTTTTTGTTTCCATGATTTTTACAATTCTTCCTTAATTTCCTGGTGGATCCATTCATTCTTTAGTAGGATGCTCTTTAGCCTCCATGTATTTGAGTTCTTTCCAGCTTTCCTCTTGTGATTGAGTTCTAGCTTCAGAGCATTGTGGTCTGAAAATATGCAGGGAATGATCCCAATCTTTTGGTACTGGTTGAAACCTGATTTGTGACCCAGGATGTGATCTGTTCTGGAGAATGTTCCATGTGCAGTAGAGAAGACTGTGTATTCTGTTGCTTTGGGATGGAATGTTCTGAATATATCTTTGATGTCCATCTGGTCTAGTGTGTCCCTTAAAGCCTTTATTTTCTGTTGATCTTTTGCTTAGAGGATCTGTCCATTTCAGTGAGGGTGGTGTTAAACTCCTCTACTATGATTGTATTACTATTGATGTGTTTCTTTGATTTTGCTAGTAATTGGTTTATATACTTGGCTGCTCCAATATTAGGGGCATAGACATTTAAAATTGTTAGATCTTCTTGTTGGACAGATCCTTTGAGTATGACATAGTGTCCTTCCTCATCTCTTATTATAGTCTTTGGCTTAAAATATAATTGATCTGAGATAAGGATTGCCACCCTAGCTTTCTTTTGATGTCCATTAGCATGGTAAATTGTTTTTCACCCCCCCACTTTAAATCTGGGTGTGTCTTTGGGTCTAAAATGAGTTTCTTGTAGACAGCATATTGATGGGTTTTGTTTTTTTATCTTTTCTGATACCCTGTGTCTTTTGATTGGGACTTTTAGCCCATTTACATTCAGGGTAACTATCAAAAGTTATGAATTTAGTGCCATTATGTTGACTGTAAGGTGACTATTACTGTACATTGTCTCTGTTCCTTTCTGGTCTAGTACTTCTAAGCTCTCTCTTTGCTTAGAGGAACCCCTTTCAATATTTTCTGTAGGGCTGGTTTGGTGTTTGAAAGTTCTTTTAGTTTTTGTTTTTCCTGGAAGTTTTTTATCTGTCTTATTTTCAGTGACAGCCTAGGTAGATATAGTACTCTTGGCTGCATATGTTTCTCATTTAGTGGTCTGAATACATCATGCCAGTTCTTTGTGGCCTGTCAAATCTCTTTGGATAAGTCTGATGCCAGTCTAATATTTCTACCATTGTATGTTATGGACTTCTTGTCCTGAGCTGCTTTCAGGATTTTCTCGTTGTCACTAAGACTAGTAAGTTTTACTATTAGATGTCGGGGTGTGGATGTATTTTTATTGATTTTGAGGGGGGGGTTCTCTGTGCCTTCTGCATTTTGATGCTTGTTTCCTTTGCCATATTAGGGAAATTCTCTGTTATAATTTGCTCCAGTATACCTTCTGCCCCCTCTATCTTTTACTTCTCCTGGAATCCCAGTTATTCTAATAATGTTTTGTCTTATGGTATCACTTATCTCTCGAATTCTCCCCCCGTGGTCCAGTAATTGTTTGTCTCTCTTTTGCTCAGCTTCTTTATTCTCTGTCATTTGGTCTTCTATATCACTAATTCTCTCTTATTCCTCATTTATCCTAGCAGTAAGAGGCTCCATTTTTGATTGCACCTCATTAATAGCTTTTTTGATTTCAGCTTGGTTATATTTTAGTTCTTTTATTTCTCCAGAAAGGGTTTTTATTTATTATTTATTTATTTATTTATAAATAAATTTTATTTATTATTTATTTATTTATTTATTTATTTATTATTTATTTATCCTCCATGCCTCTTTTGAGCCCAGCTAGCACCTTGAGAATCGTCATTCTGAATTCTCCATTTGACATATTACCAATGTCTGTACTTATTAGGTGCCTAACCATTGGTGCTGCCTCTTCTTTTTTTTTTTTTTTTTGTGGTGAGCTTTTCTGCCTTGTCATTTTATCTGGATAAGAATATATGAACTAGAGAATAAAATACTAAAAGGGTGGCAAAGACCCCAGAAAAATGTATGCAAACCAAATCAGAAGAAATCCGAAATTGGGGGTGAGAACAAATGGGGTAAATAGAAATTAAAAAAAAAAAAAATATATATATATATATATATGTATGTATGTTAGACTGGTGAATAGAACAGAGCCACCCACTTGATTTTGGGTGTATTTTGATTTCTTAGAAGACAGTACTTCCCGGGGTGCCTGGGTGGGTCAGTGGGTTAAGTCTCTGCCTTTGGCTCAGGTCATGATCCCAGCATCCTGGGATCGAGCCCCGCATCAGGCTCTCTGTTCAGCATGGGGCCTGTTTCCTCCTCTCTCTGCTTGCCTCTCTGCCTACTTGTGATCTCTGTCAAATAAATAAATGAAATCTTAAAAATAAAAAGAAACTACTTCCCAAAATTTTAAATAAAGAAAAACATACATATAGAAAAATAAGGTTAAAAATGATGAAGGGATGGAATATGAGTTTAAAGATGAAAATTTAAAAAATGAATTTAAAAAAGGAATTGATAAGGTAGTTGGAAAAAGAAAGTGGCGAGAATTTGCTCATGCTGGAGACTAGAACAGAGCCCTGTGGTATATTTAGGGTACATTTTTATTTATTAGAAGAAATTGTATGCCAGCATTTTTTAGAGGAAAAAACCCTATGTGTATACAAAAAATAAGGTTAGATGCAATGATGGATATAATATGTGTATAATAATGAATGTTTAAAAAGATTTTTTTCAAAGAAAGGTCTTGTTAAGATAAACTATTTAAAAAATGTTAAAAGAGGAAAGAGGAAATGTTAAAAAAATTAGAATAAGAAGAAATTAAAATTAAAAAATTTTAATTAACTTTGAAGACTAAAGAATCTTGAGGAGAAAGCTATGAATTCCATGCTTTGCTTACCCTCCTGTGGAATTCCGCTGTTTCCCTTGATCACTGAGCTTGGTCTTGGCTGGATGTTCTTGCTGATCTTCTGGGGCCGGTATGTCTGTAGTGATTCTCAAATGTCTTTGCCCAAGGCGGAATTGCACTCCCCTTGCTAGGGGCCAGTCTAAGAAATCTGCTTGAGTTCGCTCTCGAGAGGTTTTTTCCCCTGAACGCTTTTCGTATAGCTCTGGAGGATGGGAGTAAAAATCATAGTCTACCATTCTCCAGCCCGGAGGAGCCAAGAGTTCGTGGTCCCACTCCTCAGTGCGTCCTCAGATAATAGGTGTCAATCACTCTTGTCTCCCTGGTGTCTGGCTGTTCTTTGGGCTCACCTGGTCTCTGACCGAGCATTTCTGTTTCTGGCTCACATCCCTGTGGAGTCTCCAAACCCAGGAGATTCCTGCCTCCAGAGGAGGAATGTAAGTGTCCCTGGATCTGCCACTTGTAGGGTCCCTGCTCAAAGAGCAGTGGTCCAACTGTGCCACTCATCACGGTTTAATGTAATCCCAAACTGAGAGGTCAATCCTTGGCTCTGTCTCTGTAGTCGGCTTCCCCTCTCCGATACCTGGGCGCTCTGGCACACTCAGACCCCCTCGATCTTTCAGTGATCCCCTGGGTCCTGAGACCCCATTGTTCCTGTGAGGGCTCCACCTACGCTTAGCCTCTGGAGTGATATTCCTCAGTGGAGCAGACTTTTAAAAGTTCTGATTTTGTGCTCCACTGCTTGCTGGGAGCCAGCTCCTCCTGCCCCGGTCTGTCTTCCCATCGCTTTGGATTCAGTTCTCCTCAGGTCCTATCTTTCAGAAAGTGGTTGATTTTCTGTACCTAGAATTGATGTTCTTCTTCTCTTCAATCTCCTGTTGCATTTGTAGGTGTTCGGAATGGTTTGATAACTATCTAGCCGAACTTCTGCGACCTGATGTCCTTTCAGTCTGCTACTCCTCTGCCATCTTGCCTCTCCTCTCTAAAATTTTAGTAATGGTACAAAAACCTTTGCTGTTATGATTAACTTTTTAGTGAGAGCAATGCCAATGTGTCATTATTTTTCATGTATTATTTAGAAAAGTAAGTAATTAGAAGGTTTAGTTCTAAGTTCATTTCATTTGGTTATTTGGTTTAATGTGTATTAAAATTGAAACATAGATCTGACAGATATATGTAGGTTCCAGTAGAACAGGAACATCATTAGCAACACTTATTAAATAATAGTATTAACTTTTCTCAGTGCAATCTGTGAATCGAACAGAGGTTTTCTGCTGAATCATGGCTTGTAAATTTCCATCTTCCTTGATGACAGTCAGTTATTCTTGTAACTAATTTGCAGTGTTACAGTTTTATATTAAATAAATGGATCAAAATTTGCTTTAAAAAATGGGCTTCAACTAATTTCATAAGGGTCTTGGTCTCTGCATTTTTACTTTCACATTTGTAATGTAGAGACCCTCACCTCCATATTTGGGTGCTCATGTCTGCTATAAATGTTGCATCTAATGCTGCCAGGAAGAAGGACAAAGAACTGAGTTATGCAGTGGTAATGGAAACTCATCGGGCAGTTGAGTCTGCTGATGTGTTTCTTTTTTAAATGACATTTATTTGAAAAGCAATTACTTTCTTACCAATTGCTAAAGTTTTAAGGGATTATTAGTGTTTTGATGAATAAAAAATGCCTGTCAGCAATTTTTAAGTATTTTGTTGAGATAACCAGGCATATCTGTGAGGTACAGTATGTTTTCATGCTCACTTCCTATCTCATTTCAAGATATTATAAATACTCTACACTATTTGAAATATCTTGCTTTAATTAAAAAGAACTACATTCTTGACACTGTAGCACTTCGTGGACTTTGGTTTCAGTTTTCTTTCTTGGAATGGCTTAAATTTTACATGTGGGGTAACCTTTTTTAGGGATCCTTCTCACTTACAGTTTTTTCATAAAACACCTTTTTTAAAGTAAATCATTTATATTTGTAATATGTTTTTTTGTTCCATTACTAACTCAAAGAAAAGTATTTTCTATATTTCATTATTGAAATAATCTAGCAAATATTTTTTTTTTAAAGATTTTATTTATTTATTTGACAGAGATTACAACTAGGCAGAGAGGCAGGCAGACAGAGAGGAAGGAAAGCAGACTCTTTGCTGAGCAGAGAGCCCGACGCGGGGCTCGATCCCAGAACCCTGGAGCCGAAGGCAGAGGCTTTAATCCACTGCGCCACCCAGGCGCCCAATCTAGCAAACATTTTAAGCTGAGTTGTTTAAAAACTATTTTAATTCAACTTTGTGATAAATTTCCTGCACTAAGTTATTTTTCTACTTGTTTTAGTAAATCTTTTTTTTTTAAGATTTTATTTATTTATTTGACAGACAGAGATTACAAGTAGGCAAGAGAGGCAGGCAGGGAGAGAGAGGAGGAAGCAGGCTCTCCGCGGAGCAGAGAGCCCGATGTGGGGCTCGATCCCAGGACCCTGGGATCATGATCTGAGCCAAAAGCAGAGGCATTAACCCACTGAGCCACCCAGGCGCCCCGTTTTAGTAAATCTTAAGCAATGATTTCTATGGGTCTTCTGACAGTATTTGCTGACAAAGGAACGTGTTTTAGTTTAATGCCCTGTTGTTTTGCATGTATTTCTTCAGCTTCTACCAAGATTTTCCCCAATGTCACTGGACTTTTGTCTTTTGCTATTAATGAAAGAAAAAGTTCAAAAGTAGCTTCTAAATATATTTCATTAAGTCTAGAAAACTTCACCAAAGTGCTGGATTGAGTATCACATGATTTTAATTATTGCTGAGAAAATTGAAAAATCTCTCTTCATGCTCTGAATGGTTGGCTTTTAAGTGGTCTGCTAATTTGAGGTGGCTTTGTACTATCATTACCTAATATTTTAAGCTCCAGTATGCACATAAAATGGGAGTCATCATTGAAAATGAAATATATCCATATTTCAAATGGCTACATATAATTTTTAATCTTGTGGTATTAAATTTAATCTTGTGGTATTAAATCTTGTGGTATTAATTAAGGTTATTAGCCTTAGATTTTCATTATTTTTATCATATGATATGATGAATGGAAGGCTCAGACTTAGGAGTAGGGTAGGCAACAGTCTAGCATTTTCTTGTTTCCTTGTGCTTACATTTTTGCTATTATCTTCAGCCTTTTGTCTTTTCAAGACTCTTTGAATACCACTTTTCCTTTTTTGTTATTTTTGATGGTTGGTTTAGTCAAAACTAGATAAAATAATGCAAAAATCCATTTTGCCAAGTACATGGAAGCTGCAGTATGTTGCAGTACACTGACAGTGAACAGATGTGCATTGTGAATATCTCACTCTTGCCCTAAGATACCTCATGTACCATTTGGGCACGTGGATCCATTGATTCTTCCATTGTTATCATGTTAAATAGTAAACCTTATTTCTTATATTTTTTATATAAAATGTTTATATCTTTTACAAAATGCAGTGGATCCATTATGTGGTCTCTGGACTGTGGAAACCACTGTTTCAGAATTAAGGATTATGGGAAAGTAAAAATAATATTTATGTTTTCTAATATCCAACATATATTCTGAATTAACCCTCCTGATAGTAAAGTGGTGTATGTAAGTATTAAAATTACGTTTCACCAATAAGATCTGAAAGCAGAAATAGATGAAGAGTTCTTGTGCCATACTCAACAACATTCATTCAATATAATGCTTTTTTTCTTGCTTTTGACTTTATACTATTTGCAGAGACAATATATTTAGACAATTTTTTTCCTTAACTTTGTTTTCCATCTGAGCTTTGTATGTTATATGACTGAAGTCTATATAGATAGTTAACTGGATCTTTTGAAAACATGAGGTAGTTATTTAATGCCAGGTAGAATTGGCCAACTTTAATTATGGAGCAAATTCTTGATAATTTTATTAGAGTTTTAGAAATGTTTTATCCTTTCTAGTCCATAGAAGGTAGAGGAATTATGGAATGTTTAGAAAAGATAATTAAATGCAATAAAATCAAAACTATAATCATTTATACTAGGGCATATTTTTAGGTACTAGCATATCATTGGTTCATTCCATTCAGGGGTACATGAATGGAAGTGATAGAGTATTTGAATAATTACTAAGAAGCACAAGGAAGGAGGCAAGCATTTGATGGTGAAGTCAAGTTCAGATTTTAAAAGAGCACTTGGAAAATACAGCTTTAAACTGGGATTAAGACCTATTACAGAAATAGAAACAGAGTATAGAACATACATAGAAATTTATAGCAAATTTATAGAAAGAAAGAACAAGTAGTCTCTCTTAAAGGGAAGAACAAATGTAAAAATGTAAAAGATTGACATTTACTTCTCATAATGCACAATAGGAAAAATAGTGGAAAAGTTAAAAAATGATTTTGGAATATAAGGAGAAAGTTTCAAAATTATATTGTCACCATTTAAAAATTTATGAGTGGAGAGAGGAAAAATGAGAGGGGATGGGAAAAAGGTGAGTGAGAGAGAGAATGAATGCATGAATGAATTAATGAATGAATATGAAAATGAATAGGCAGCTGGTATAACTTTTAGCCTCATTTGACTCTATTCTCATATGGCTCCTCCGTAATAACTTTAAGAATACGATGTTTATTTGCTGAAGAAGTGAATTTATCTTTAATGGGGACATTGCATCATGGCTTATATGGAAGGAAAAAAAAATGGTTTTGTGTTTACGAATATGGCTTTGAAAATATAAGTGGTCAGTTATTTAGACTCCAGACAACATTTTTTGAAACTACAAAATACTATATTCTTCTCATGTATTGTAGAAGTAGTTACACTGAAAGCTTGCTTTTGTGTTTTGAGTACTGTAAGAACTAGTGAGTTTAGAAGAGTTTCATATTCAGTTACGTTGTATTGAATTAATATTGAGTTATGAGTATTGCTCTGTTTAGTTTAATGATTATATTATAAAGTTGGAGTTAATGATTTGGAAATATCAGCTGCCTAATTAGCAGTATGCATCTTATTTCTATAAGAATAAAATGAGTCATTATGGTCTCTTCTATTCCCGGTCAACCTATATGGCAAATTTATAAGAATAAAAAATGTCAGTAGCTGTAAAACAAATTAAAATATTTAGAGAAAAGCTCCTAAACACCACATTGGTTCAGCAAATATTTATTAAATGCTTAGTCATTCCAGGAATTATGGTCTTTGCTGGGAGTATGAAAATAAAAAAAAAGAAGACCCAGTTTCTGCCTTCAAGCTAGCTTAGAGTTTAGGGGAGATGGATTTATCAGATAGTTTTAGTTTACGTGCTGTAGTATACGAATTGATATGGAAGAATAGAATGCAGATAGTAATTTCTAAGTAAGATGTTTCAGGGGGGAACTCTGAAGATAAATTGGAAGGATTAAGAGTTGACTGGATAAGGATTTGGGTGGGCTTAGTGGAATAAGGTGGGGTGAGAGTTATTAGAGGGAGAGGGTGGTGAAGATGATAGCATTCTAGGCAGAGAGAACAGCATTATGAACAAAGTAATGGAAACGTGTAATAGCATAGAGTATGTAGGAAAACTAGAAACAATCTTGCATTATAATTATTATCTATTAAAGCATTCTTTGAAGACTAGTTAATATATACCAGGCTTAATGTGCATGATCACACTTAAACCTGAGAGCATTCTTTTGAGGTTTATAATCTCATATCCTTATTCTTCCTAATTCCATGATTCTACTCTGGTGGCTTGATCTTAGCAGTATATCATTAAAGATTGAATGGAGGCTCATTACAGCATAGACATATCATGGGGAGGAGAGTCAACTCTACCTAGAGACACTACCACACTATTAGGCCTAGCTATGAGGTGTACAGATACAGACACTCAATCTTGTTAGCATTTCAGAATTGATTCTCCTTGGGGGGTTGCAGATTCATGCTAACCTCATTTGTAGGAGACTATAATTTAACCAGAATATTTTGAGGCTCTAGAAACCTAGATTAGCATATGTGAGCAGTGCTTGGGGATCTTGGTAGAAACAAACACTATGAGTCAGCAGAATGATGCACTGGCCAGTAAGGTCATAAAATCAGAGGCTGAATTAGAAGAGGTGAAGTATTTCAAGATGATGGAAGTGGTAGTCCTTTCCTTCCTTGCATTTTTCAAACCACAGAGTATTTGAGGAAAATAAATATGGACACTATGCCATGTCGAATGAAACTAAGGTAGGCATACTTTAGCCTGAAGGAGAGAATGATGCCTTCAGATAACATTTATATGGTTCTTGAGTTTGTTAACCTCTGTCCAGTCTGACTACCATCTCTCTTAGTTCATTCAGGCTTTTATCACCAGTCACTGGAATTACTTCAGTAGCCCAAATTATTGAACATGGAGAATCTGTTCTGGCTAGTTATATATAACTATTATTTAGAGATACTAGGTAGCTCTTGAATCAGGAGGGTTGCAGAAACAGGCTTCAGATAATACTATGGGACTAACTTCCAGAACCACACAACTTAAATTTGGTCCAATGTAGGAGCTGTTTTCATCCCAGAACTACTTGGTCAAACCGTCATGGTGAGAAACATGCAGCTGCTGCCAACAATTCCATAACCATATCTCCTGTGTATTGCCACCCATCTCAGCAGAATGGATCGCTTACTTGTGGCCTGCTTCTTTTTGTAGTTTGTTTCTGAATCTATACATCCTATAAATATATTTCATTGGTGGAAACTAAGTCACATGTCTGTACTCTAGTTTATAAGGGAGTCTGACAGATATAGTTTTTATGGATTCTTCCTTGGTTAGGTGGGACTGATACTGTGAAGATGTATTAAAATGTGGAGAGCATGTTTAGATGCTGTTGAGCAACCAAATATGACAGAAGACACAGTGGTTACCTTGCTAGTCTCCTTGACTTCACTAAGATTTTTCTCAGCCTGTAAGACCCAGATCCTGATAAAGACATCTTTGATCTTTTCATGTATCCTCTGTGTTCCCACAGCATCATATACATGCCTGTTACAGTGGTTTGCATGTATGTTTTCCCTACTAGACTAGGAATTATTTATTTTTATTTATTTAACAAAGATAGCATTTACTAAGTATCAGGCATTGTCTAAATGCTTCAGATAATTCATTTGACTTGTGAGTACAAGCTTTCTTTCAGTTTGCATTCCCCTAGCCAGCCTAGCATAGTCCTTGGTGCCTGGCACAAGTCCAGTAAATAAGTAAGTCAATATTTAGAAAGTAGGGAAGAAAAAATAATGACACAGTCCTGCTACTTTAACTTTGCTGTTATGTTCTCTTATACTTTTAGTCTTCCAAAGAAAAACTTGGGAAAAATTAAACTTCCCTAATATGGGATGGACTGCCTGAGAGGTAGTAGGTTTTCTGTTAGTTGAAATCAACTCTGAGCATAGATGATCATCTGTGGACTACATTAAAAGTGCTATCCAGCTTTGTTTCTCTGATTCTGCTTTGACTCAACAGTGCTGGATCCAGCCTATGAGAGAGAGGGAAAAAGGTCTTCTGTCTTCAAATCAGAAGGCTGATATTCAAATGAGAAATAGGGAAATAAGGAAATACGATAGGAAAGATGGGGTGACCCAGTGACCCAGGTGGTTAGTAAGGAGGATCCTTTGTATATATAAGCAGAATTTATAGGTGTTGACTGAACAAATCTTAGGAGTCACTACAATGCATGCAAATATAGATCAAGGGATTCTTGCTCTCAGTGAAGTTGGTATTCTATAGACAGATGCAGCTTGATTTCTTTTCATGGATCCTTTTTCCCCCTTGCATTCTTACATATGAATTGATTTTTTAATCTGGAAGAGATTATGCTGAGTGAAATAAGTCAAGCAGAGAGAGTCAATTATTATATGGTTTCACTTATTTGCGGAGCATAACAAATAACACGGAGGACTTGGGGAGATGGAGAGGAGAAGGGAGTTGAGGGAAATTGGGGGGGAGATGAACCATGAGAGACTATGGACTCTGAAAAATAACCTGAGGGTTTTGAAGGGGCAGGGGGTGGGAGGTTGGGGGAGCCAGGTGGTGGGTATTATGGAGGGCACGCATTGCATGGAGCACTGGGTGTGGTGTAAAACTATGAATTGTTATGCTGAAAAGAAATTAAAAAAATATTAAACAAAAAAAATGTAAAAAAACTTTTTTTAAAAATTTATTTATTTTTCAGAGAGAGAGGGAGAGAGAGCAAGCGAGCACAGGCAGACAGAGTGGCAGGCAGAGGCAGAGGGAGAAGCAGGCTCCCTGCCGAGCAAGGAGCCCGATGTGGGACTCCATCCCAGGACTCTGGGATCATGACCTGAGCCGAAGGCAGCCGCTTAACCAACTGAGCCACCCAGGCGTCCCAAGTTGATTTTTTTTTTTTTTGCTCATAACTTTCCTTGATTAAAAAGATAGTAAAGGCTAGAATTGTGAAGAGAATAAAAGGATAAAAAATACTGATTTTTAAAAAATTGAAATACAACTCACATACCATAAAATTCACTATTAAAATATATACTTCAGTGTGTTTTTTAGTATATTCAGAGTGATGAAGCTGTCATAACAATCAACTTAGAACATAGTTATCACTCCAAAAATAACCACCCATACCTATAAGCAGGCACACTGCAATCCTTCCATTCCCCCTCCCTTGCCCCTGGCAACCACCAATCTATTTTCTGTCTCTATAGATTTCCAATTCTGGGCAATTAGTATAAATAGAATCATATAATATGTTGTCTTTTGTGACTGGTTTCTTTGACTTGGCATGATGTGATTTCAAGTTTCATTCATGTGATGGTATTTATCAGTACTTCATTCTTTATGACTGAATATTCCATTGTCTGGACATACCACATTTGTTTATCCATTCATCACTTCATGGGCATTTAGGATTATTTCCACTCTTTGATGCTACTGCTATCAGCATTCATGTACAAATTTTTGTGTGGACATATGTCTTCATTATTTTTGACTGTAAGCTGGGTCATGTGGCAACTTTATGTGTACCTTTTTGAGGAACTGCTAGACTGTTTTCTGGAGTGGCTGTATCATTTCACATTCTCATCAGCAATGTGTGAGGGTTCCAGTTTCTCCATATCCTCACCAATGTTTGTTACCATTTTTTTTGTATCCTAGCCATCCTAATGGAAGTGAGATGTGGTATCTCACTGTGGTTTTGATTTGCATTTCTCTAATGAATAATGATGTCAAACATCATGTGCTTACCAGCCATTTGTATATCTTCTTTAGAGAAATATCTGTTCAAATCATTTGTCCATTTGGTATTTTTTTTATTATTGATTTGTGAGAGTTCTTTATATATGCTGGATATAAGTCCTTTATCAGACATGATTTGGAAACATTTTCACCCATTCTGTAAGTTGTCTTTTCATTTGATGTAGCTTTTTTAAAAAGATTTATTTGAGAATGACCGTGAGTCGGGGGAGGGACAGAGGGAAAGAGAATCTCAAGCAGACTCTCTGCTGAGTACAGAGCCTGATGTGGGGCTTGATCTCATAACTCTGAGATCATGACCTGAGCTGAAATTGAGGAGTTGGATGCTCAGTGACTGAGCTACCCAGTGCTCCTAATTTTGCTTTTTGAGTCATTGTCACTTCCAGCGTTTTGTGACTCCTCATGAGTGTCTTAATATGTTGTAAGGGTTAATATGAGGTTAAAAATGAAGAAAAATAATTGGTCTAGTGAAAATTTACATGTGTGTTTATCACATAATAAAAGAAGATTCACAGTCAAATTAAAACTTATTGAACCTCAAAACTGTATTCTTGTAACTGAATATTTTTTCCTCCAGTGAGTAGTTTTTGTCATCCCAACATAGCTGCTTATATTTTTTATTTTTATTTTTTGCTTCCCAAATCCAGCAACTTCTCAATAATTTTTCTTCAGTGATATATTATAGATATGTACTTCCTGTTAGTTTACAAAATAAGATTTGTTCTTCTAGATAACAGTGATCCCGAGGGAGAATGCCAAACATTAAAGTATTTATTTTTGCTGTCAGGGTAAATTAATATTTGTGCTAATGTTATCTAGTGTATGCTACAAAACTGCCAATTTATTCTGTAGAATAGCTTAAAAATATTTTTTCTTTCTGCTCATTAGTTGATCAGGTAGAGATTGGAACCATGAATACATGGTAAAATTTATACAATTTATGGTACCCGGAGTGAAAAATAATAGTGAAGGATCCACCAAAATGATCATTGTTGTTAGTTACAGCATGACTTAATATTTTAAAAGAGAATATTAATATTTATTAATCACTTTTGAAACTGAAGCAGAAATTTGTAAATGCTCACAATAGATTTTCTTTCTAACAGGAAGACATGAACCTTAATGAAGACCGTAAAGCTCCTTTACGAAACAAAGATTTTACCACCAAGCGTGAGATGGTTGTCCAGTACATATCTGCTACTGCCAAATCTGTAAGTAGTGACACTTCCCCGGCACTACCATAATGAGTTCAGCATTACCTGCTCAAAAATAAACAAACCTCAGATCTTCAAGTTCTTGCCTCACTGTACTCATAGCCTATTTAGAAAAAAACTTATACATGTGTTTTTTACACATTTAGTATGTATTTAAAAACTGCTTATAATTAGAGAGACTTCCATTATTTTAAGTAATACAGACTAAGGTTAGAAGGCTCTGAGTTAATCCATTGAGTTTTGGGGCAGTGGTTTTGTGTGTATCTTAAAAATTCACAGCATATCAAATTATTCCACTAAATATACTGTTTGTTATATGAAAATTATGAATTTTGAGGGAGAAGACAAGAACATATGCTAGTCACAAGTTTAGTTTCCATTAAAGCTTTATGTCTGGTTTCTCCTTGCATGAAATTTTTAGCAATATTTTTAATATGCTGTTTTAGTTATTTTTCATTGTTTTATGTGATGCTAACTGTATAAACTACCTCATAATTGTTATTATAAAGCTTAATAAAAAAGAGGGTGCTCAATAGGAAGGAGTTTAATGACATCTCTGTGTTTCAAAAGACTTGAAAGTAGAGTCTATGGAAAGACTTGTTTTCAGCAGGAAAAACGTCAGTGTTTTAATGGGATATATGGCTTTGCTTATTACTTCCGAAGGTGCTTCCAAAAATAGACTTCAGGCTTGATTTCTTTTTGCAAGAAAATAAATATATTTTTGAAATGATGAAATTTTTTTTTTGATATCTGTAAGGAAAAAGCTTTATTTAACTAGACTTCATAAAGTCACTATGTATGTATATATATTTGTGTGTACACACATATACACATACCATATACACACACACAATGCATTGATTTTATGTGTATGGTATGTATATTATGTGCATGTATATAAACAATACACACACATGAATTTACATGTAAAAAATTCATACTTTAAATTTAAAAAGTTAACCAGTAAAGAAAATAGTTCCTCTTTGGAAAATATGTTCTAAAATTATTTGGCTATCCTATTACTGCTACTTTAATATAGTAATTGCAGTGGCAATTACTGATGCATTTTGCCCCGAATTCTACAATTGTATTGATTTCATATTGTAGTTTAAACAAGCTAAATCTGAATGCTAAACTATTTAAACATAACACATTCCAGCTCTGCCAGAGCAGAGCAACAGCATGTTTTTTAATTTGCTTCTGGTATCCAAGGGCAGGAATATGTTTCACTTGATAAGTGAAATTTGCCATGAGTGTTGTTTTCAATAGAATTTGGTGATGCATAGGGTTTTACTTTGAAATTGTGATGAATCTCTTCTCATTTTTGCACTCAAGTTACTGTTAATAGTAAAATGCTTTAGGAAATGTAGGGTATACATTTAGTGTTATTTTTCAAATATCTAAAGGAAAATACACTAGTAAATCTATATAACTAAATCTGAATGCAAAGTACAGATAATATATGAATAATCATATGGTGTTTTTTAATGATAAGATTTTATTAGTGTTTCTGGCTCATTTGTTTTTGTTTATGCAAGTGGGACTGAATATAATGAAGATTATACAAAGCTCTTATTCTTTAACCTTTTGATTTTTACTCTATGTAGAACTTGTTTTTATTTATTCTCATATTGTTTTCAGCTGACCAAAGACATAATTTATGTTATATACTCATTTTTCACATTAAAATGTTAAAATTTATGTAAATGTTGGATGAGCTCTCTTGAATTGCTTTATTTGAAAGATGGAAATTGAATGTTTCTCAAAAGACATGGAAATTCTGTTTCAGGTATTAGCCTCAAAATCACTACTATAACTATTTAGTATATGACCCTTGTTTGTTTCATTCAGCATACATATGAGTACCTGACATGTATGACACCTATAGCTCTTTCATTAGATTTTTAAGATTATACATTTTATTTGATAATATTTTTGCATGGACCAAATGTTACAATGAAAGAAAGCCTGTTGATAAATATGTTTTAAAGCTTTCTTACCTTGGGGAGACAGTAATTAATTAATTAACTAATTAATTAATGTGTTTTCTGTTGTTAAAACCAAGAAAATTCATTATAAACTTTCCTTTTGAAGGTGAGAGGGATACCATTCAGTGACAAGCAGTCCACTTATCTTTGACCTCTTCATGATCATTATAATAATATTTGTTTAATATATGGCTGTTTACCTATGTATAACAAGGTTTCCATCCTGCTTTCACTAGGGCTTAGACATGCTTTTTATGTCTTTTGCTATTTTGCTTACTTTTTCATTATATTTATCCACTGATTAAAAATGTTCCTTTGTTGGGGCGCCTGGGTGGCTCAACAAAGGAACATTTTTAATCAGTGGATAAATATAATAAAAAAGTAAGCAAAATAGCTCAGTCGGTTATACCTCTGACTCTTTGTTGTGGTTGAGGTCATGATATCAGGGTGGTGAGACTGAACCTGGCATCCAGCTCCACACTCAGTGTGGAGTCTGCTTGAGAGTCTCTCTCCCTCACCCCCTCCCCTGACTCGCTTATGCATGTGCTCTCTTTAAAATAAATAAATCTTAAAAAAAATGTTTCCTGTATGGTGACTAACATAACATTAATAAAAAAAAGTTTCTTCATTTAAAGTAGATATGATTGTATCACTTCTTTATGAAAATGCTTTATAAGTAGTCAAAACTTTAATCTTGAAGTAAAACAAAGTTAAGGGCTAGTGTTCCTGATGGATAATGTTTTATAGTCACATATAAAACATGAGAGAATTATAGTTTGTTTAAACATAAATTGTACATTTCTCCCTTTAACACCTGTACTAGTCATTTTGCATAGAATTGAAAACAAAATATGAACTCAAGAGAAAATGTCCATCATTCTCCTGGGTTCCTGGGTAAAGACAATAAAGCAAGATGAAACTGATATGTAGTTATTTGCTCAAAACCTGTTTCTAAAACAGACAAGTCTTTTGTTATATAATTAACTTGACTAAAATAATCATGGAATAAAAATATATAGGAAATTAAAAGATAATGATGAAAAACTATTGCTTAGTTTTTTCTTGTTGAAGTTCTGTAATGGAGAATATTAAATTGTGTGAACATTAAAGGAAAAAGTAGCTTGAATAACTCTGTCAGTATTGAATGAATTTTAAATAAGGGAGTGGAGAAGAGTCATTTGCTCATTACAGCAAGTGTGGCTATGGACCTGACCTATAGTAGTTGATACATGTGAGTAATTTGGCACAAATAATCTGGAATTTATATTTTCAAAACACCAGGATATATTTTCAGTAATGGAAAACCAAGCTTTGTTAATATTGCAGACGTTGTCATACCCATTCATAATCCTGAAAGAGGCACAGTATATCAGTGATTTAGCAGATCTTGTATGTTCTAGCTTAACAGCCTATATAGACATTCATGAGGATAAATTAGTCACTGAAATCCTAATGGTTTGCCAAAAGCCAATGTCTTTATTAGAATATTAAGAAACTAGTTTATTTCTAACTTAAATCACAATCTTTGAGTTTGAGATTTTAAAATATGTAAAGTTACGTTTTTAAGACAAATGACACATTGATAGGTATTATTGATTTAAAAAAAATCTCAATAGGAAATAATTTAAAATAGTGACAACAAATGCATCTGTAAAGTTTTTAGATTGTCCCCTATAATAAGCATTTGAAAGTTACAGTACATCTTTCTCTGTGTATACATGTATTACAGTTTTGCTTTTGCCATCAGCAGATATTTTCTTTCTCAGGTGAAACAACTGAAGTCAAACATGACCAGACCTGTTCGTTTTAGCTTCCCTTAGTCAATCTGATCTGTTCATTGTATGAGCTTTAGCTAAATGGAATCATTTTGCAATCATAATGAATTAATAATGGGCTATATTTTGGTTGTTTCACTGAGTATAGAACTGCCTTAATTAAGACAGGCTTGCGTTCTTGTTTTAGTCTCATGTCTGTGCTAAATAAACAAGGGACAAATAAGACCTCTGTCTTTTTGGTCGAGAAATAATTGAGGTCGATAGCATATCTTTCAATTCAGAAGACTTAATGGCACCAAAGAGGCTTTTATTCAACTAAGTAATCACTGCCTATAAATAGTCTGTTGAATGAATATTTAAGAAAGCTGCTTCTCTGTTTGGAGATTCATGGATTCCTCTGAAATAATTTGCTTGGCAACTGTCAATATCTTTTTGTGTCTTGTGGTATCCTGTTTAATTTAGGATTCTTCCTGGCATTTCAGTATTTTCTTTTTCTTTTTAAAGTACTAGGTGGAAAAAAGTACTAGCTGGAAAATAGAACACATACTGATAATAATGGCTGTTATTATCTAATTAGCTGCATTAATTCTTTTTTGGACATTGCTTGATATTTAACTGTAAGAATTTGATAACAATTTGATTTATAATTGGGTTTTGGCATTAAATTATCTTAGAACTGTGATTTCACTTCTTGCTTTCTTAAGCACAATTCAGCTTCTCAGAAATTCTATTATCTCTTAACTCTTAGGAAAGCTCAATCAAAATTTCAGGTTTTGAACTCTTTCCTCCCTATGAATATATGCATGTTTATACATATAACTGCTTCTTTGTCTTCACGTTATATTATATTATCTCATCTTATAATACAAATGCTAGGATGACCTAGAAAACTAGAATCATAAGCATCTATCTTCTTTATAATTTTCAAGTAAAATATAAAACAGTATTAAAACCCTTAAAATAATAATATAAAATATTCCAGTTTTCAACTTGCAATTCATAATGTGTATGACTTTAAATGCACCATTTATATTCTAAGATGCCTTATTTCATCCTTAATATTGTATTTGTTATAACGAGGAAAGAAAAACATTGGAAAAAATTCAGTTTTCTACTGCTAATTTTTTTGAGTGGCTGTGAGACTGATAAAATATCTGATGCCTGGTTACACTTAATTTTACATTACTTAAGATTTAGAACATAGTATATAAGCCCATGACAGTACATTAAAAAAATCCTCAAACAGTAATACTCTTTTATTTGGTAGTTCTTATTCTGCAGACTTTATATGTTTTTGAATATGGTAGAAATTAATACTCGTGTATTTGTTTTAGCCTCTCTATCTAAAGTGTTGAAAGTATACATAGGTTTAGCTATTTACTAATTTACTAAACACTTCTGTGAAAACTTCTGAATACTAATACTGTTGCTATTCTTTTTTTTTTTTTTACACCATAATCACTCTCCGTTGACCACTGCATGCAGATAGTTGGAAGTAAAGTTATGGTGAGTACAAAAGATGTGTTTTACCCTTAGGTATGGATTTGTGCTTTTGGAAATTGAGTGATTTTGCTTATAATATTTTATATGTTTGGTTTTTCTTTTGGATTATATTTTACCAAAGTAGCAAGATGATTAAGATCGGGTGATGAGAATTTAGCTATGGTAACTATTTTTCCTGTGGTTTTTGGAAATGTTTAGAACTGGAATATGCTTGTATATTTTGTTTTAGAAAGTTTTACTTATTTTTTTTAGCGTTGTACCTGTGTTTATGATTTTATGATTCAGTTCTTATGATTCTGATGAAATTGGATGTTTTTACCTCAGTGTCTTAGGATGGCAGGGAGAGACTCCTAATAGGTTGGTTTATGTTGGCAGTGATTCTTATTAATGTATCTTACTTGGATTTTGGTGTCATTGAGCACATAGTATAATGAAAACAGCCTTTGATGTGCAGTCATGAGATCTAGGTCTTTGTCTTTGTTAGATGGTACTAATTGGCTGTGTGTCAATTTCTTTGAGGTTCAGATATTAAATTGATAAATTGAAGTGATTAGTATACATTATTTTTTAAGGTTCTTTCTATTGTTGTCTTTTAGAGATTTTTTTTTAAGATTATGTATTTTAGAGAGATTTTTTTTAAGATTATTTATTTTAGAGAGTACATTAGTAGAAGGAGGGGTAGAGGGAGAGGGAGAAAGAGAAACCTAAGCAGACACTGTGCTGACTGCAGAGTCTGGCGCTGGGCTTGATCCCAGGACCTTGGGATCATGACCTGAGGCCTCTGTAATTGAGACATATTTGTGAATACCTTGTCTTCACGACTAAACAGTCTGTATTTAGAGAACAGGGCAGAAAATATTATCTTTAACATTATTAAGTACCACAGTTTTCAGAATAGTGAATGTATATAATACTTGTTTTGCTTTTAAAAGTTGAGTTAGTCTTTTTTTTTCTTCTTTTAATTTATGTGACATCCATGGACAAAAGCCATCAATCTTTTGGGGGTAATTTCAAATGTCAGCAAGTATTTCTTTAGTGCTTATTATGTGCCAAGAACAGTGTTAGGTTCATTGATGACTGGAAAATAAGAATAAGATCTTACAGTTTTACTAATATATGAGGTAAGAATCAGTCCTTAAGTTGTGCATGCTGATTGTGTTTTAGGAATTCATAAGGAGGAGAGAGAAGTAGGCGTAGAGTAATTAGAACTCCATGCACGTTTCTGGACTTAAACTGGGCTTTTAAGAATCCTTAATTTTGATGGCTGGGATTTGATAAGGGAGATGAGACAACAAAGAAGCTCTAAGATTGTGAAAATAATACTCAATCCAAAGGCCTAGAGAAAGAACCAAACTGTGTGGGTAGGGAGTGGAGAAAAGGCAAGCAAGAGATGAAGTTGATTGTTGTTGGAACAAAGAGTGTATATTGGAAAGCTTGAAAAATCAAATTGAAAGAGGATCTTGGAAGTCCAATTAGAAGATTAGAAGTTAGTTTGAACAGGAAAGTGATTTGAGGAAAGCAGAGATTAAGAAAAACAAATTTGATATTAGTATAGGTAGGCTAGATTAGGCCAGTGGTTCTCAAATTAGAAAGTCTATAAAAATGCGAGTTTTGTCCCTCATGGGGTCTAGGATAGGGCCAAGATATCTGCATATTTATCAAGCACCACAGGAGATCCTCAAGAGGTAGGCTGAAGAGCATACTTTGAGGAATACTAGATTAGGATGAAGAGAGATTTGTTTCCAGGGCTACCTAGGAGACTTTTGTGTGAATCAGGGAGGACCTGTACTAAACTGGGGCTAGATGTGGGAGGGTGGGATTAAATAGGGTTTTGGCCTATAAGGGAATCTTGAGCTTATTTTAATGTGAGCTGAAGCTAGCCTGGTCTCTGCATGGCTTTTGCCAGAGCTGGTGAAATAGTACGATTTCTACATATTCTGAAGTTCTCTTATCATTTCTCTTAGATAACTCTCAACTCTGTCCCCTAATTACTCATACTGTTGCTTCCTTAGTTTAGACTCATCATTAAACACATCTGTAATTGCCGTAGCCCCCTAAGTAGTTTCCTGGTATCCACTCTCTCACCCTGGCCATGCATGTTCTACACTGTTAAACAGATCATGCTGATTTCCCTGCTTAAAACTTTCAAATGGCTTCCTATTGTCCTTTGCAATCTTATCCCTGCTCCTTTTTCTAATTTCATCTCCATCTCCATTCTTACATGTGCCTGTCCTCTGTTTGTACAGGAACACTTGACAATTCCTTAACATCCTACACTTTAATACCTCTAAATCAAGCACATTCTCTTTCTTTGAGCTAGAATGCCCTTTTCTTCTTTAAGGTGCCTAGAAAGCTCCTAAATATCCATCAGGATTAAGCATCATGTCAATCTTAGGAGAATTTGTCTTAGATAACTCCTTCCTTTCCATAGCACCACCATATAGCCTTAGTGTAATATTGAACATATTTTAATAATAAATCATTTACATGTCTTTCTTCCCCAGTAGTTCATTTACATAAAATACTAGGTCTAATGTAAGAGAGAGGTAAACATTGGCCGTATAGGTACAAGTGGTAGGCTAACAGGCTATATATGGCTCATGGAAAAGTTTCATCTTGTCTGAGAGTGTTTTTGAAAGACAATGTAATTAGATGGATATTAAGATTGATCTTCAATATAAACTGTTTTACACCAATGTTTTATCTATGACCTGCTTCTCACCTTGGAATTTGCATCACATATCCTGCAATAAAGGGAGGAAACTATGGGTATCAGGTTTTAGAGGAAATGATGAGGGATTAGTTCTAGAGGTTAGGTGGGGGGGTGCCTTAAGGGGGAAGATTTTTCTTTGTTGTTTTTTGAGACTAGAGTGAGGAGTGAGAAAGCAGTCATTAAAATCACTCTGGTGGAAAGTCAGGTACAAAAGAGCTTATTTTTCATGGTCTCATTAGTCTTCAAAAGATGAGAAGTGTTCATTGATAAAAATGGCACATAAGAATTTCATAGAAATGTTCCAGAGAGAATGCATTGTAGAAATAACCACCTTAATTATTATAGTTGTCTAGAGATTTTATAGTTGGTCAAAAAATAAGTCATATAACAACCAGGATGAAATTAGGAAGATGGAATATGTAATAAACTAAGTATGCATGACCTTATCTTTTCTTTTGCCTCTCTAATGTTGATTAGAAGCAGAAATGGGGGCATTTGAAGCCCTCCCAATCTTTAACTACTGTCAGCCTTACTTTTCATTATTTTCCTTTATAAATTTGCTTTAAATCAGACTGGAAAACTGCCTGTTGTTACCTGAACATAACCACCCCCTCAGCCTCATGCAGTCTGTCTTCTGACTTTGCTCATCCTAGGATCTCTTTTTGGCATAGAATTTTTTTTTTTTTTGGTCAACATTCTGCCCATTCTCTATAGCCCTCCCTGAAGCCTGTCCTGATTGCCATCCCTGAGTCATCCCACTCAATTTCTACGTAGTAATTTATATGAGATTATAAATAAAGTGCTTATGTAGCACTTTATTTTTAACTTTCTTAAAGAATCACTTTCTGCTTTATCTTATACTTTCTATTATGTGTTCGTTAAGGGTTTCTGTTATAATACTCCTAGATTATTTTAGTTTAAAGTAATGTATATCCTTGAATAATACTATCACCCTGTGGGTCTGTCTTTTTTTTTTTTTTTTTTTAGAGAGAAAGAGAGAGAGATCACAAGTAGGCAGAGAGGCAGGCAGAGAGAGAGAGGAGGAAGCAGGCTCCCTGCTGAGCAGAGAGCCCAATGAGGGGCTCCATCCCAGGACCCTGAGACCATGACCTGAGCCGAAGGCAGAGGCTTAACCCACCGAGCCACCCAGGTGCCCCGGGTCTGTCTTTTTATGTCCACAGTATAGAGCTTATGAAGGGATGTAAATTTCCATAGAGGTCATGGGTTTAGAGATAGATAGACCTGGATTCAGATTCCTGCTCTGCTATATGCTATATAGCTGTGTGTCCTTAGATGATTACTTAACCTCTCTGATCCCCAGTCTCCCCATCTAAACAAGAGGATAAAAATACTAAATTCAGGGAGATTTTGAAGTTTATGTTTATATTTAATGCATTTAATGTACAAAGAAGCTTTCAAGTAGTAGGCCTAAATTACATTTTTTGCTAAATGTATTCAGTTCTATAAAATACTTGGTATGAAGAACATAAAAACATGAAGATTACATGGTAAAATGAGATAAAACTATGAGCAGCCTTTTTTTTTTTGGTAAGTATTCAAGATGTGTACTATTTGATAGGATTTATTCTGGATCAAGAATGTTGAGAAAGATTCAGTTAGATGGAAAAATGAGAATGCTTTGCTGTTTATTGGAAGCTATGTGCTATGTAGTATAGATTATTATTGGGCTTTTAGAAAAAAATTAACTCATATGTGGTCTCAATATAATATTGACAAGATATAGAAAATGGCTAAAATGATTGATTTGATTTCATTGTTAGCCAGGAATAATTTACCCACAGGTGGAAAAATCACTATTCTGTGGGAAAAAAAGTAAGAATGACATGATTATGTATGATAACTAGAAAACAGAATTATAATGACCAGACCTTATAATGTTAAATATAAGTAAATTTAGTAACATACATAGTTGAGTGCTTAGGAAAATAGTAGGGTGTTTATGGAACAGTGTCTGTTTAGGCATGAGAAAGACCTGAATTTGAACCCATGATTCACCACTTATTCATTCCCTGTGATCTTGTTAACCTCTCTAACCACAGTTTCATTTTTTTCTTTTTAACGAAAAGTTACTGGACTCCTATTACATGCTAGGTGCTTGAATGATGAATCATACAGATAATTCCTCATGGAGCTTACATTCTAGCTGGGGAGACAGACATTGACACATCAAATTTAATGGCAAGTGGTGGTTAAGTGCTGTGAAAAAAAAAGTAAAATGAGAAAGCTGAGAGTGATCAGGGATGTGCCATTTTAGATAGGTGAGCTCTCTGTGCAGTGACAAATGAGCAGAGACATTAATGAAATTGGGGAGAGCCATGTAAATATTTAGGGAAGAACTTTACAGGCAGAGAGAACATTGAGTGTCATGGCTTAGAGGCAGGAGAGTATGTGAAGAATAGTAAAGAGGCTAGTGTGGTTGGAGTGGCGTTGAATAACAGGAAGTATGGGCATATTTAATGACCAACCACAAGAGCTAGTTAAAGTCACTAAAAACATAGGTTAAGGGTAGTACTGTGTTGCTCATTTGGAAAGGTAGGTTAAGGTCATTTTAGGAGAGATATGCTAAGGAGTTACACTTTAATAGAGAGGAATCCTGGAAAGTTTTGAGCAATGGAATGGCAAAATCTGAGCTATATTTGGGGAAGATTAATTGAGCAGTATAAATAAGAGAGATTAGAAACTAGGGCAGGGAGATGAAGCTGGGCGTTGTTGTAGTAGTTTAAATAATAGAACCCTTAACTGGAGAATGGTTAAGAGGAACTAAATGGAGAGTATAGATGAGTGATTGTGGAAGTAAAATTAATTACTCTCAGCAAATGATTGAAAAGGGCAGAGAAGATATTTGCAACAATAATGACTGAAATTTTAAGATGGGTGACTGAAATGGTAGTAATTTGAGATCATAGAGAAATCAGGAGCACGACTAAATTTGGAGTAAAAAATGATGAGTTCAGTTAGATATGTTAAGGAGAAATAGTAAGATCACAAAAACAAGAATAAAATTATCACTACACAGGAACGTTTCTTTAGCACTTGTGTAGAACTAAGAGTAGAATTTTATAATTTGGTTCACTGTTTTAAACTCCTACTTTTACTATTTTTTTTTTTTAAGATTTTATTTATTTATTTGTCAGAGAGAGAGAGAGAGCGAGCAAGCACAGGCAGACAGAGTGGCAGGCAGAGGCAGAGGGAGAAGCAGGCTCCCTGCCGAGCAAGGAGCCCGATGTGGGACTCGATCCCAGGACGCTGGGATCATGACCTGAGCCGAAGGCAGCTGCTTAACCAACTGAGCCACCCAGGCGTCCCTACTTTTACTATTTTAAATGTACCCTCTGCACTTTGCTGCTGAACATGTGTTTATCATTCTAACAACATTTACCTGTTTATAAACTGAAGCCTCAATAACTGTATTAGGCAGTTAAAGCTATGCATACTTCTAGGTGACTCAATGTACCTAGATAGAATAGAGCTAATCATTTTAGTGGCTTGTAGTACTGCTTACTAGTAGATAAGCAGTTTTACATAATAAGCCATTTTAAATAATAAGGCTTTAAAATAAGCCATTTTACATAATTAATATGTTACTTTTGTACCTTTTGCGATGTTTCTGAATAATCTGAGTCAAAAGGACAACCCCATCATAGATGAAGGTTAGGAACAGTTGTATCTTTGCCCAAATTGGGGCATGGAGGCCCTGACTGAATGAAAATTGTAGGACCTTTTTCACAAAATAGAGCCAAATAAATTTGTTTCCTCACGCTAGTGAGGAAGGTGATACTGAATGAAAGTTCCTGCAAAAGTACAAACTTATGGTCAGGCTCAAAGTAATATATTCATAATGCTTTTGATGTATTCCTTACTATAATTTCCAATACTATAATTCCTAGTAATCATAATATCCATAAAATACCACTAACCCTGACAGTATGTACTTGTAGGCTAGCTTTTAAGCTGCTATTGAATTATTAAATTGAAATTTTGTTTACTAGTTGAATAGTATCTTAATGATTACTTCATGTAATGTACTTGTGTCAGGCTGATTATTTGAATGTATCCTATGAAAAAAGATCAAATATTTGTGGGTTTTTAAAAATAATTGTATAGTCCAGAAGGGGGAGACAAAACATTAATTATTGGAGTTTGAAGTAGCTGCTTCATGATAAAACATGGCTTTCTTACACTCCAATTTGATTTTTTTTTTATTATGGGCTTAGAAATCTTAGGGAAGTTGCTACTATAAAACATTTAGTTTTATGGGGGTGACGATTTTGTTAAAAATCTCAATCCAATTAGAATAACAATAATCAATGCAATTATTTTTAACTAGTGTATATAAAGTAGAAAAACTCATTTGGTAATCAGATGAAAATAAGACCTGAGACTGTTTAATGATGGTATATTATAAGCGATCTTTTCAGAATAGCATGAGCACTATTAAAGTTTCAATTTAAGTCTTTTCTAATTTCACATTCATTGTTATGTTCAGTGAATAGCTATTTTCCCATTTCCTTATGTTTTAACACTGCAAGCCAGCTTGTGTGTTATACTTGTTTTGGATAGGAATATCCATATATGTTTTGAAAAGTTTATTATTAAAATCTCCATTCATTTTTAGAACAGTTTTTATCAATCCCTTCCCTTCCACTGCATTGTCACAAATTATGTTATCTCATTATGCCAGATTAAATTTATTGTTTAAGGAATGCTAAGATAACATAGATTACAAAATATTAGTAAGTCATTATGCCTTGGGCATTTGGAAACATTTAAGTGTGAATATTGACTTTATGTTTAGACATGCATTTTGTAAGTTGATTACATTAATATTTATGAGTATGGGGTGGTTATGTTTTATAATATATCCTGATACTGGAAACAAGAACATAAACTTTTCTTTTAGGATTCTGCACTGCAAATTTATTTTCTGTGTATTTTAATTGCAATCATGGTAGAAATTTCTGTTGATGACATTTCTTTGTGTATATAGTCAGGTGAAATAATACATTTAAAATAAGATGCTTGATATGACATTTTAAGCACCTATAGTGTTTGAGGGGACAGTACAAGATGGCAGCATAAGAAGATCCTGAACTCAGTCTCTTCCCACATACCACATTGAAAGCTACAAAAAGAACAGTTCCCTTAGAAAAAGACCTAAAAACTTGCTGAAAGCTCCTTCAAAACACAGCAGACTGAAACATACCATCAGTCATTCTGTGAAAAAGTCCTGTTTACTTGTGTTGGAGCTTTAGTTTGAGGGTCAGATTTTAGGTTTGCCACATGTCTACAGGCTGTGGAGCTGTTCTCAGGGAACAAAGTCTGGGGGAAGCCATCTTTCTACTCTCCTTTAGCCTCACTATAGCTCACTGGTACCTCCCAGAAAAGTGCTCATACGTGCCTCTGAAGCCCCGGATTTTGCAACTGTTGCCTTAGGAGACACCTCCAAATTGCCTGGTCTGGAGGTCAGCAGGGTTTATGATTATGGTCCTAGAGGACTGTATATATTTATATACTTTTAAAGTTGCTCCCTGATGGTCTGGATTCCACGTAGTCTGATTCTAGGTGCTGACTGAGATCACTTCTGGAATGCTGACAGGTACTGGCACATCCCCAGCGCTGAGACCTATTAAGAATAAATCAGGCTACTGAGACAACCACAAAGGTTCAATAAACAACAAGAGCTATGGCAAGGTTTAAAGATTGGATTAATCTCTTATATGGGGACCCCCTCAAGACTGGAAGAGGTAGTTGTTTTGCTTAATACATAGAAACAGAGATTTAAGCAAAATGAGAAAACAGAGGAATATGTTGCAAGTAAGAGAACAGATAAAACCTTAGAAAAAAAGTCTTAATGAAAGGTAATGAGTAATTTACCTGATGAAGAGTTCAAAGAAAAGGTCATACACCTGAATAGCTAGTTGAGGAAAAATTTGTTCCTAGACAGGAGCCAACCATTTTTACCTACTGCATCATACCAAAATTCTTGTCATGATGCTAATCTAGGTATGTAGACTGAGGTGTGAGATTCACATTTTCCTACATGTAAAGCAATTTCATAGGCAAATATTACTGATGATGATGTTGAGTAAAAAAAGTGACATTTTAGCCAATATTTTTTCCATTCTTTAAGTAAATTTGAAACTTCTTGGCAAAAAATGATTTTGGAGGGATATTGTTATGCACACACATCTTGAAACTATTTGATTAGCTATTGTATGTTCTCTACTTTGTTGCTATCAATTGAGGGGATATTGTTATTAAAGGAATTGGAATAAAAACTTACTAAGACAACAAAGTAAAGGGCATAAAGATGCTCATCAAACTTGGGAGAAGTTGAGGTGAACACCATGAGAACTTTAACCAATAGACACAATATATAAGAAACTACCAAACAGAAGTCACAGAGCTGAAGAATACAATAGCTAAACTGAAAAATACACTGGAGGGGCTCAACAGCAGATTAGATGAAGCAGAAGAAAGGACCAGTGATCTAGAAGACAGAGCAGTGGAACTAATTCAAACAGAATAGCAAAAAGAAAATAAATAATTAAAAAAAGCAAAGATAGCTTGGGGACCATAGAACAACATCAAGTGGAATATCATTTGCGTTATGGGGTCCCAGCAGAAGAAGAGAGAGAAAGCAGAAAACTTTTTGGAATAAATAATGGCTGCAAATATCCCTAACTGGAGGAGAAAACAGGCATTCAGGTCCAGGAACTTTAGTGTTCCAAATAAGAAACTAGATAGATCCATGCGAAGGGACAGTACAATTAAAATGCCAAAAGTTAAAGAGAGAATCTTAAAGAAAGAGAAAAACAAATTGTTTAATATAAGAGAAATCCCATGAGAGTAGCAGGACATTTTTCTTGCAGGCCAGAAGGGAGTGGAATGGTATATTCAAAGTGCTGAAAGGGAAGAATTTCCAACCAAGTAATACCCTGTCTGACAAGGTGTTACAATTTAGATTATCTATATATGCAAAACCTGAAGGTTTTAACCTTGGAAGGAAAGGGTATGAATTACTAGTAAGAAAACATATGAAAGTACAAATCTCATTGACAAAGGTAAATATATAGTAAAGGTAGTATATTAGTTGCTTATAAAATTAGTATGGAGGTTGAAAGACAAAAGTAAAAATAACTGGTTTGAACTATAGTAATCAATTACGGATACACAAAATAAAAAAGATGTAAAATGTGATATGTACAACATAAAATGGGGAAGAGGGGATTAAAGATGTAGAGTTTTAGGGTGCCTGGGTGGCTCAGTGGGTTGGGCCTCTGCCTTCTGCTCAGGTCATGATCTCAGGTTCCTGGGATCGAGGCCCGCATCGGGCGCTCTGCTCAGTGGGCAGCCTGCTTTCTGCTCTCTCTCTCTGCCTACCTTTCTTCCTACTGTGATCTCTCTCTCTCTGTCAAATAAATAAAATCTTTAAAAAAAAAGTAGAGTTTTAGAATGCATTAAAACATATGTTTCTGTCATCTTAAAATAGACTGTTACATATATGGGCTCTTATAAGTGGGTCTCATTCTAACCACAAAGTAAAAATCTAGAGTAGATACACAGAAGTATATAAAAAAGGAATCTAAGCATCACACTAAAGAAAGTAATCAAACCATAAGGGAAGAGAACCAGAAACAGTGAACAAAATTGCAATAAGTGTGTACTTATCAATAATGACTTTAAATGTAAATGATCTACATTCTCCAATAAAAAGATGGAGAATGGCTGAATGGATAAAAATATAAGACCCATCTGTATCTTGCCTACCGGAGACTCACTTCAAATATAAAGACTGACACAGATGAAAGTGAAGGGATGGGATAAGATGTTTCAGGCAAGTGGAAACTAAAAGAAAACTGGAGTAGCTATACTTTTTTTAGGCAAAATAAACTTTAAAACAGAGACTGTAGTAAAATACAAAGAAGGGCACTTCATAATGATTAAGGAATCAGTTCCACAAAAGGATATGATATTTGCAAATATTTATGTACCCAACATAGGATCACCTAAATATATAACAGAGATATTAACAAATCGAAAGGGAGAAATTGGCAGCAATACAGTAATAGTAGAGATATTAATACCCTATTTATGTGAACAGATAGATCATCTAGACAGAAAATCAATAAGGAAGTATTGGCCTTAATTGACACATTAGACAGATGAGCTTAATAGATACAAACAGAATGTTTCATCCAAAAACAGAATATACATTTTTTTTAAATGCCCATGGAAAATTCTCCTGGATGGATCATAAGTTAGGCCACAAAACACATCTAAATAAATTTAATAACATTGAAATATATCAACTGTCTTTATTGACCACCATGGTAGTATGAAGTTAGAGATCAGTTACAAGAAGAAAACTGGAAAAAATCATAAAAATGTGGAGATTATACAGCATTCTACTGAACAACCAGTGGGTAAACAAAAGAAATTAAAGGAGAAAAAAAAATACCTTGGTGACAAATGAAAATAAAAATACAGCTTACTTTGGGATTCAGCAAAAAGCATTTCTAAGAGGAAAGTTCCTAGAGATACTGGCGTACCTCAAAAAACAAGAAAATCTCAACTTTCCATATAAAATCTAACTTTCCATATGAAAGAACTAGAGAAAGAACAAGTGACACCCAATGTTAGTAGAAAGAAGGAAATAGAAAAAAATCAGAGTGTACACAAAACAAACTGAGGATTGCGGGGGGGTAGGGAGATATGGAGAAGGTGTTTGGGTTATGGACATTGGGGAAGGTATGTGCTATGGTGAGTGCTATGAAATATAAACCTGGAGATTCACAGACCTGTACCCCTGGGGCTAATAATACATTATATGTTAATAAAAAATTAAAAACAAAAACAAAAAATCAGAGTGTAAACAAATGAAATAATGACTAAAATGAAAATAGAGCAATTAGATCAATGAAACTAATAGCTGGTTCTTTGAAAAGATCAACTAAATTGGCCAATATTTAGAATGATTCACCAATTGAAAAAGAAAGGACTTCAACAAATAAAATCAGAAATGAAAGTTGTTACAGCTGATACTGCAGAAATACAGTGGACCGTAGGAGACTATCATGAACAATTATATGTCAACAAACAAGATAACCTAGAAGAAATGCAATGTACAGTCTTCCAGAAACTGACTTATAAATAGAAAATCTGAATAGATCAATTACTAGTAAGGAGATTGAATCAGTAATCAAAAACCTGCCAACAAATAAGTCTAGAACCAGATGGCTTCATAGGTGAATTCTTCCAAACATGTAAACAAGATTTAATACCTATCCTTCTCAAGCTCTTCCATAGAATTGAAGAGAAGGGAAAGCTTCCAAACTAATTTTAATGAGGCCAGCAATATCCAGGTACCAAAACCAGTCAAAAGGATACCACAAAGAAAGAAAATTACAGTCCAGTATCCCCAATGAACATAGATGCAAAAATCCTCAACCAAATACTAGCAAACCAAATTCAACAATACATCAAAAAGATAATATACCATGATCAAGTGGTATTTATTTCAGGGATGCAAAGATGATTCATCATCCTCAAACCAGTATGTGTGATATACCAAATTAACAAAGTGAAGGATAAAAATCACATGATCATAGCATTTAACATCCATTTATGATAAAAACTCATACCAAAGTGGGTATATAGGGAATGTACCTTAACATAATAAAGACTATATGACAGGTCTACAGCTAATTTCATACTTAATGGTGAAAAAGGAAGACTTTTCCTCTAACATCTTGAATAAGACAAGGATGCCCACTCTCTCTGCTTTTATTCAGTATAGCATTGGAAATCCTAGCAAGAGCAATTCGGCAAGAAACAGAAAAAGCATCCACATTGGAAATGTAGAAATAAAACTGCAAATGACATGCAATATTTTGCAAATGACATGATTTTTATATTGAAAAACCTAAACACTCTACCAGAAAACTGTTAGAAGAAATAAATGAATTCAGTAACTTTGCTGGCTGTAAAGTTAATATACAAAAAATGTTGCATTTCTATACATTAACAACTAACTGTCAGAAAGAGAATTGAGAATACATTCCTATTTACAATTGCATCAAAAAGACTAAAATACCTAGGAATAAATTTAACCAGGAGGTGAAAGACCTGTTCACTGAATACTATAAGACATTTATGAAAGAAATTGAAGTAACAGATAAATGGAAATATATTCAATGTTCATGGATTGAAAGAATATTGTTAAATTGTCCATCTTACCCAAAGGAATCTACAGATTCAGTATAATCCCTATCAAAATCCCAGTGGTATTTTTCACAGAAATAGAACAAACAGTCCTAAACTTTGTATTGAATCACAAAATACCCCAAATAGCCAAAGCACTTTTGAGAAAGAACAAAGCTGGAAGCATCACACTACCTGATTTCAAACTTACTACAAAGCTATAGTAATCAAAGCAGTATGGCACTGGCATAAAAATAGGCACACATATCAGTGGAACAGATTAGAATTCTCAAATTCATACATCTATGGTGAATTAATTTATGACAAAGGAGGCAAGAATATACAATGGGGAAAGGGCACTCACTTTAATAAATGGTGTTGGGTAAACTGGAGAGCCACATGCAAAGGAATCAGATTACTGTCTTACACTATACACAAAAATTAGTTCAAAATGGTTTAAGACTAAAGATCTGAAGCTGTGAAACTCCTGGAAGAAGGCAGACTTGGTAAACCCCTTGACTTTGGTCCTGGTGATGATTTTTTGGATCTGACTCTTAAAGGCAAAGACAGTAAAAGTGACATAAGTGGAACTACGTCAAACTACGAAGCTTCTGCACAGCAAAGGAAACCATCAACAAAATGAAAAGGCAACCTAGATTTGGAGAAAATATTTGCAAATTATGTATCTGATAAGGGATTAATATTCAAAATATATAAAGAACTCGGGAACCTGAGTGGCTCAGTGGGTTAAAGCCTCTGCCTTCGGCTCAGGTCATGATCCCAGGGTCCTGGGATGGAGCCGCCTGTGAGGAGGCTCTCTGCTCAGCAGGGAGCCTGCTTCCTCTTCTCTCCCTGCCTGCTTCTCTGCCTACTAGTGATCTTTGTCTGTCAAATAAATAAATAAAATCTTAAAAAAAACCCTAAAATGTGTGAAGAACTCATACAACTTAATAACAAAAAAGAATCCTATTTAAAAAGTGGGCATAGGATCTGAATAGATATTTTCCAAAGAAGAGATAGAGATAGTGAATAAGGATGTGAAAAGATGCTCAACATCACTAATCATCAGGGAAATGCAATCAAAACTACAATGAGATATCATCTCATCTCACACCTGTTAGAATAGCTGTTATCAAGAAGACAAGAAATAACAAGTGTTGGTGGAGGTGTGGAAAGAGGGAAACTGTTGTGCATTGGTGGATATGTAAATTGTTACATACACTATGGAAAATATTATGGTTGTTCCTAAAAAATTGAAAAGAGAACCACCATATGCTTCCATAATTCCACTTCTGAGTATTTATCTGAAGAAAATAAAACCACTAACTTGAAAAGATATATTTTGGAAAGATACATCTATGTTATTTGCAACTTTATTTATAATAACCATGATATGGAAATAACCCAAATATCCATTGATGGATAAGTGGATAAAGAAGATGTGGTGTGTGAGTGTGTGTGTGCGTGTGCACGCGTGCACGCGTGAGTGTGTGTATAAATAAAATGGAATGTTACTCAGCCATAAAAAAGAGATCTTGCCATTTGTGACAACCTGGATGGACCTTGAAGGTGTTATGCTAAGTGAAATAAGTCAGAGAAAGAAAAAATACTGTATAATCTTGCTTATATATGGAATAAACACCTAAATAGTTTAACAAAACTCAGAACAGAATGGTAGTTACCAGTGGGAATAGGTTTGGGGGTGGGCAAAATGGGTAAAGGGGTCAACAGGTATAAATTCCTAGTTATAAAATAAATAATCCTTGGGGACATCATATATAATATGGTGACTGTAGTCAGTAATATTGTTGTGCATAATTGGATGTTTCTAGGAGAGTAAATATTAAAAATTCTCATTGCCAAAAAAAGAGAAAACCCTGTAACTTTGTATAATGACAGATGCTAACTAGCCTTATTGTGGTTATCATTTCCCAGTATATACAAATACCAAATTACTATGTTGTATACCTGAAACTGATAAAAAAATTATATGTCAGTTATATCTCAAAACAAAGAGAGTAGTCATTATTTCACATTGCTTTGATTTTTTTTTGACTTCTATGGCAAAACTTTTGACTGTCCATATAGCATGAGATAATTATATAATAAATGTTCTTTTGTATTTGTTTTTGTCACTAAGCAATATATTCTGTATATTATATATCCTTTAAAAGGTATGTTTAAAATTTGCTGTTGCCATTAAATATTTACAGTGGCATGACACCAGTAATTTTTATGAGGCAATACTTTCTTAATCCAGGTAACCTTGTCAGGGGAAAAAGTAGAAATGATAAGATTATGATCAATATTAAGTATTTAACTTAGTGTGTATCAGATTTTGGCCTTTTCTTATATATTTGGTTCCCTTTCTCATTTTAGTTTCTTTCTTTTATCTGCTTATCTGTTAGGAAAGACTGGTTGAACCAAAATTAGCTCTTTTGAATGGGATGAGGACAGAATAGGATCATCTTAAAAAATGCCATTTTGGGTATAAAGTACTTAAGAGTTTTTAAACCCTTTAACACAGTTTCTCATTTGAACTATGCACTATATATATTTTTGTGGGCTTGTTCATCAATTTTTAGGGAAGAAAATCCTCAAATTCTTGGAATCTGGCCTTGTCCCTTGGAGTCTTTGGAGTACTATATAGTAGACAGTGTATTTACTATTAGTCGTCAATAGATACTCATAACGTGAATTAGTATCCAGTTTAAATGCTTGCATAAAATGTGTTGTGGGCCTGCATCTCTAAATAGACTGGTAATACGTAAGGTAATTTTTTTTTTTACTGTGATCATTATAATTCAGATACCTAGATTCCTACATTAATTGCATGTACTATTGAATTTGTAACCACAATTACCTATCAAAACAATATAGAAAAGTAAAATGAATTTTAAGACCATCAATCAAAGATACCAAAAGCTTTCTATATTGTTATGCTGATGTGTTTATAAATTTTTACTAACCTATCATGGTTTCTTTCGTCAAGGAACTTGTGATCTAAGGAGAAAATAATTGCTTGTGTAATGTCATTACAGTGCACTGAATACAGTAACTATTTTGTACACTTTAGGTAAATCATTTATTTCATTGATGGATGATGATGCTTTTTTGGTAGAGTGGTTTTGCATTCAGAGAACTGTTTTTTTTTTAAAGATTTTGTTTACTTACTTATTTGACAGAGAGATCACAAGCAGGCAGAGAGGCAGACAGAGGAGGAAGCAGGCTCCCTGCTGAGCAGAGAGCCCGATGTGGGGCTTGATCCCAGGACCCTGAGATCATGACCCGAGCCGAAGGCAGAGGCTTAACCCACTGAGCCACCCAAGCGCCCCTCAGAGAGCTGTTTTATAATGTGATTGGGAACTCCATACTAGAGACATTGTGTGTGTGTGTATGTGAGCACTTGCAGAAGATAGGGCTTTCTGTCTGTATCTTTCTATCTGCCTCTTAAAGTTAAATGAGCTCATATAGGTTCCCTCTGTGTTTGAAAGCTGAAATGTTATAAGAGAACTGAGACTTTTCTTCATAATTATTTCATGTTTTCTTACTATGTGGAATGTTTTTATTTTCCACCTGGTAACAGAGAAGGTATATATTATGGGCTGAATTGTGTCACCCCAAACTTGTATGTTGAGGTTCTAACCTCTGGTACCTCAGAATGTGACTCTATTTAGAGATAGGGACTTTAAATAGGCTATTATGTTAAAATGATATCATTAAGGTATGTCCTAATGCAATGTAACTGGTATCCTTATAAGAGGAAATGGGGACAAAGAAACACTAGGGGCGTGTACAGAGGAAAGACCATGTGTTGTAATGAGCACTGGGTATTATGTAAGACTGATGAATTACAGACCTGTACACCTGAAACAAATAATCATTATATGTTAATTAATTGAATTAAAAAAAAAAAAAGACCGTGTAGACACTGAGAGAAGGTAGCCATTTGCAAGCCAAGGATAGAGGTCTCAGATGAAACCAACTCTGCTGATACCTCGATCTTGGACTTCTAGCCTCCAGAACTGTTGGAAAATAAATGTTGGTTATTGAAACCACCTACTCTGTGGTGTTTTGCAGCCCTTGCCAACAAATGCAATATATACTATTCATTCTGTTCTATTTGCTAACTTTTAGAGACACCAAATTCCAGGAACTGTGCTAAGCAAGTTCTAAGTAAAAACTAACTCTCATAATAACTATCATTCCTGTTTCATAGATGAGGAAAGTGAGGCTTAGAAAAGCAAGTACATTGGATTGCACAGTAAGTAAGTGGGGGAGTTAGGACTTGAACCCAGTCGGACTGACTTCAGAGCTTGCTTATTTAACCAAACCTAAGTAAGAATTTGGTGAATTCCAGGTAGTTGTGGATAATGAGCATCACCATAGGTGCTTACCTTCTCTAACAGTGTTATTATTTATTTCTTAACCTATTGCTAATAGATGATTATTTTCCCACTAGCTGAAGAATGCTTATAGACAAACCACAAACATATTGAGAGCCCTGCCTATAGGAAAGCTACTCTATCAGAGAGAATTAAATACCTCTATCCAAATGTTGCTCTGTGGGCCAAAAATGACTGAGCCAGACATCATCCTTGTGCTTTTGCAATCAGGTAACTTCAACTCAGATGAAGAGAACATATTGAGCAACGTAAATGTGAGGAATGATATACAGCTCATTTACGAACCAATATAAATATTAGAAGTAATCCCATTTTTAGCAATGGCCTTTAATTTTTTAAGCCATTTTCACTGTGTCTAAAATTTGATTCAACATTGTGACTCCTCAAGTTTTGTTACCAGTGTTCATCTTTCATATGCACCCTTGCCTTTTATGATTAATTTCAATTAAATGATGGTTTTTAATTAACATTGTGTAATTAAAATGCTTATAAGTTCTTAAAGGGCAAGGACTATGTCTTAATATACCTTAGACATTTGAAATACATTAGGCTATAATAGCAATAAAATAATTAAGCATTCTTTTAAAAAATTAATTTAATTTAATTTTTCCAGTGTTCCAAAATTCATTGTTTATGCGCCACACCCAGTGCTCCATGCAATACGTGCCATCCTTAATATCCACCACCAGGCTCACCCAACCGCCCACCCCCTCCCCTCCAAAACCCTCAGTTTGTTTCTGAGTCCACAGTCTCTCATGGTTCATCTCCCCCTCCCGATTTCCCCCAAATCACTTCTCCTCTCCCACTCCCAATGTCCTCCGTGTTATTCCTTATGCTCTATAAGTAAGTGAAACCATATGGTAATTGACTCCCTCTGCTTGACTTACTTCACTCAGCATAATCTATTCTCATCCTGTCCATGTTGATACAAAAGTCGGGTATTCATCCTTTCTGATGGAGGCGTAATACTCCATTGTATATACGGACCATATCTTCTTTATCCATTCGTCCTTTGAAGGGCATCTTGGCTCTTTACACAGTTTGGCAACTGTAGCCATTGCTGCTATGAACATTGGGGTACAGATGACCTTTCTTTTCACTACATCTATATCTTTGGGGTAAATACCCAGTAGTACAATTGCAGGGTCATAGGGTAACTCTATTTTTAATTTCTTAAGGAATGTCCACACTGTTTTCCAAAGTGGCTGCACCAACTTGCATTCCCATTATACAACAGTGTACGAGGGTTCCCCTTTCTGCACATCCTCTCTGGCACTTGTTGCTTACTGTCGATTTTGACCATTCTGACTGGTATAAGGTGGTATCTCAATGTGGTTTTGATTTGAATCTCCCTGATTGCTAATGATGATGAACATTTTTTCATGTGTTTATTGGCCATTTGTATATCTTCTTTGGAGAAGTGTATGTTCATGTCTTTTTCCCATTTTTTGACGTGATTTTCTGTTTTGTGTGTGTTGAGCTTGAGGAGTTCTTTATAGATCTTGGATATCAGCCCTTTGTCTGTAGTGTCATTTGCGAATATCTTCTCTGATTCCGTGGGTTGCCTCTTTGTTTTGTTGACTGTTTCCTTTGCTGTGCAGAAGCTTTTGATCTTGATGAAGTCCCAAAAGTTCATTTTCGCTTTTGTTTCCTTTGCCTTGGGAGACACGTCTTGAAAGAAGTTGCTGCAGCTGATGTCGAAGAGGTACTGCCTATGTTTTCCTCTAGGATTTTGATAGATTCCTGCCTCACATTGGGGTCTTTTCTCCATTTTTAGTTTAGCTTTAGTTATGGTTTAAGAGAATGGTCACGTTTCATTCTTCTATACATAGTTGTCCAATTTTCCCAGCACCATTTATTGAAGAGACTTTTTTCCCACTGTATATTTTTTCCTGCTTTGTTGAAGATTATTTGACCATAGCGTTGAGGGTCCATATTTGGGCTATCTATTCTGTTCCACTGGTCTGTTTTGTCTGTTGTTATGCCAGTACCATGCTATCTTGGAGATCACAGCTTTGTAGTAAAACTTGAAATCAGGCAACGTGATGCTCCTAGTTTTTTCTTTTTCAACATTTCCTTAGCAATTCAGGGTCTCTTCTGGTTCCATACAAATTTTAGGATTGTTTGTTCCAGCTCTTTGAAAAATGGCTGGTGGAATTTTGATTGGGATGGCATTAAAAGTATAGATGTCTCTAGGCAGTATAGACATTTTAACAATGTTTATTCTTCTGATCCATGAGCATGGAATGCTCTTCCATCTTTTTGTGTCTTCTTCAATTTCTTTCATGAGTGTTCTGTAGTTATTTGAGTACAGATCCTTTACCTCTTTGGTTAGGTTTATTCCTAATGGGGAAAGCTGACAGCCTTCCCTTTGAGATCAGGAACATGACAAGGATGTCCACTCTTGCCACTGTTGTTCAACATAGTACTAGAAGTCCTAGCAACAGCAATCAGACAACAAAAAGAAATAAAAGGTATTCAGATTGGAAAAGGAGAAGTCAAATTCTCTCTCTTCACAGATGACATGATACTTTATATGGAAAACCCAAAAGACTCCACCCCCAAACTGCTCGAACTCATACGGGAATTCAGTAATGTACAGGATACAAACTCAATGTACAGAAATCTGTTGCTTTCATATACACTAATGAGGAAAATATAGGATGGGAAATTAGAGAATTGATTCCATTTACTATAGCACCAAGAACCATAAGATACCTGGTAATTAAACATTCTTTTTATCAAACTCTACATATTCACAACTCTGCTGACATGGAACTAACTAAATTCAGGGAACTGCTTACATAATGCTTTCAAGAACAAAAGTACCTTTCCATTGGGAATGCAGTCCACCGTCCTAAAATCCTAGTTTTTTAAGAATAAACTAAATTTCTCCTGTTGCATTTTAAGTCCCTTTACTTTTAATGTGTTTCCTACTTCCACTGAGGACAATTGTTTATCATCACCCATGCAATCTCTATTAGGTCTCAGTATATTGAAGTAGCCCTTTAGCTTTCTATTCTCCCACATGCTTTTTTTGCATGTAGTGCTGCCTTCTTTTTCATTCCTTTTGGAATGTACAGTTTGGTGTCTCAGAACTATAAGTCCTGCTTGGTAGCATACCGAATCTTAATTTTATCCTTTTCACTTTACTCAGCATGTGTGTGTGTGTGTGTGTGTGTGTGTGTGTATGTGTGTGTGTGTGCATGCACGTGCAGTTCCTTATAGTGGTGAAACACTATTGATAGGGATTGTGATTTTTCTATACAGATGTTAATAAAATATACTGAGACCCCCTCCTTCTGTTCCTATTATCTAGGGAACTCCCAAAATAGTACTTCATCACACCAACTAGAAACATTCTGGATCTCTCACCTGGGGTTTTTCCCCAATTGCTTTTCCTTGTATCTTGCTGTAGATAGTGAATCATACATATTACAAAGCTAGCACAGGAAAATGGATGCATATAGTATAAATTGTAATGTAGTGAAAATTACAGTGTTTAGAAATAGAAGAACTGGAGTTTGGCTCATGGTTCTCTCTCTTAATGGCCCGAGTGATTTGAGGGGGAGACACCCAAGTCTCTTATCTGTACCTATCCTCCCGTCCTAATAGAACTACAAAGCACTTTGTAAACTGTAAAACACATTACACATTGTAATCATTGTTATGGCAATAATCAAAGAAGTGAATCTCATGGCAGTTCTTAATATCCATTTTTGGAAGAAGGTACTGAACCACAGCTACTGCTAGCTTATAGTGACACATGCATACATTCATTGCTTCTTTGCACAGTGTCAGTTTAGAAGCCAGTTATAGTTAAACATGTTTTTATAGATTTGTGGAATCCCCTAAACCACAGACTACAGTTAAAGTCACCCTCTTTATGCAAAGGCACAAGCAACCATGAGGTTTATCCCCTCATCCTCCATCTAAATATTAAAATGCCTGCATTTTACTGCCTAACCATGGTATCCTTTTCTCATTTTGTTTGAACTATTTTCTCTAGCTGAATGTTGTATATACTCTACAATTAGGGATTAAATAACTACTTCCATACTAAGGTCTCATGAATTTAGGAGTGGGAAAGTTTCTGGAGTAGTATTTTGAGATATGTGGTAGTAGTTAAGAATCTGGCTTTTTTTTTTTTTTTTTTTTTTTTTTTTTTTTTTTTTTTT
>PISX010002963.1:14386-104345 GCA_004024625.1 Mellivora capensis | reverse complement strand
GATCAGGACCTGAGCTGAAACCATGAGTAGGGAGTTGAACTGACTGTGCCACCCAGGTGCCCAAGGAGAGAGAGAATCCCAGTGGAGCCTGATGTAGGGGTTGATTTCACAACCCTGAGATCATGACCTGAGCCAAAATTAGGTCCATGCTTAACTGACTGAGCCACCCCAGCACCCCACCTTGCCCCCCCTTTTTTTTAAAGTAATGCTGAATGTTCAAATACAAAAGACCATGTTTCCTTTAAACATAGGTTTTAGACCAAATATATCATTTAAAGCAAATGTTTTTCAAATTTGTTATTCTAGGAATAGTAATATGTTTCAGAAAATTGGATAATGGAATTAAGGAGAGAGGTTTAAACACACCCCCATACCTCTATAACCCTAACATAAACCACTGTTAGTAATTTGGTAATGATGTCCAGTCATTTCTCTGCTGTGCAGATATACTTTTTTTTTTTAATTTAAAGGCTTATTTATTTTAGAGAGCACAAATGGGAGGAGCAGAGGGAGACTGAGAAAGAATTTCAAGCAGACTCTGTGTTGAGCATAGGGTCCAATGCGGGTCTTGATCTCAGGCACCTCTGTGTAGATATACTTTTAACATGGTTTCTACTACTCTTTGTAGCTATGTTTTCCTTTTAGAAATACATCCCTGTTTTATGATGAGGTAAACTGATATAGATGATTTTTGGTAGATTATAGGTTCTGATAACAAAGTAGTATTTTAATCATTCTTGGCACCCTAACTTCATTTAATGAGTCTGATTACTGTAAACTCAGTATCTAGAAGCATTTGATGCCTTAAATAGTTATGGCATGATTTTGTCTTTAGTAATGTTTGAGTATAATGAGCAGCTATAGGCTATTTTTATGTTTTTATGGATAGCTTAAAAAAATCTAATGAAAAATGTACACAATGTATTCCATTATTGGATGAGTATAGGACACGAATTGCTATCAAGATATGAAACAACAGTGAATCTTAGTTGTCTCTTGTGGGTAACTCTTTACAATGATGTATATTTTTGTTATTAGATATGAATAATTTGGAAAATATGGGTTTCTGAATGAATATAGTATAGCAGAAAAATGTATAAATAAGCCTCATGAAATTGTGTAGACCTCTATTTTCGTTACTTTTGGGGGTGCTGTTGAATTACTGTAGCAAACGAAGCAAGATCTTCATTTGGAAAAATTACTTGTATTAAACAGATGGCTAGGCTGCTAAAACAATTTCATGCTTTTGTGTTTAATGTAGTCCAGTTATACATGTCACATCAGATTGTGTGTGAGTATACACGTGTATAATTTAAATTATATTTCTGAATTATTACATTTTAAGAAGTTGATTAAACTCACCCCAAGTATTTTATAAGTTTTTTTGTATATAATAAATTAACCATTTGAACAGAGTTAAAACAAGATTGGAATTTTGGCAGTTAATACCTTTATTAAAAGAATTGGTCATTTATTTTGTAGTTACCCATTTTTTCCTTTTTAAAAAGATTTATTTATTTTAGGGTGAGAGCAAGAGCATGAGCAAGGGGTGCAGTTAGAGGGAGAGGGAGAAAGAATCTCCAGGAGACTCGCCACTGAGCATGGGTCTCAGTAAAGGGTTTTATCTCATGACCCTGAGATGATGATTTGGGTGGAAATCAAGAGTCAGACACTTAACCAACTGAGTCACCCACGTGCCCCCATTTTGTTCTTTTTATTATTGTATGTGTAAGGAACTCACTACTACATTTTATCATTTACTGTATTAATTTTGAGAAAGCTAAAATCTATAAAGCAAATGGGCAAAGGTAAAAAAAAAAAGACAAACCAAGAAACAGATTCTTAATTATAGAGAACAAACTGATAGCAGAAGGGAGGTAGATGGAGGGATGGGTTAATAGGTGTTGGGGAGTAAGGAGTGCACTTGTAATGAACACTGGGTGATGTATGGTAATATTGAATCACTATATTGTATACCTGAAACCAATATTACACTATATGATAACTCTAGTGGAATTAAAATAAAAAGAAAAATATTATTACAAGAGTATTACAATGAATACCCACATTTCTCAATCGTATTCTCTCACTGTTAACATTGTCATATTTGCTATATTCTTTTAATTTCTCTTTTTTCCTCTTTTCTCAGTCCTAGTTGCTGATTAGTATTCATTCCTAAATACTTTGTTATGTATCTCTTAAGAACACAACATTTTCCTGTATAAGCATAGTAGTATTTTAAAAGCCCGAAAATTTATCATTGATCAATTATCTTATATACAGCCCATATTTAAGTTTCTCCAACTCTCCCAATGAAGGCCTTTATAACTTACTTTTTTTCCTAGAATCCAATCAAGGATCATGTGTTAGTTTATTTGTTAGATCTTCCTAGTCGTCTTTAATCTAGAATCATCCCTAGATTTTAAAAAAATTCATTTCCTTCATATTTTGATGAGACCAAACTCCTTGTTTTACAGAATTTTCCCAATTTGCATTTCTCTGATTATTTCCCATAATTAGATTCAGGGTAAACATTTTTTGTCAAGGACCCTATGTAGGTGATGTTTGTCCTCAGTGCGTCATATCATGAGGCATGTGGATATCAATTTAGCCCATTTTTGGTGATGTTAAGTGGATCACTTCTTTGAGAAGGTATCTTCTATGTTTGTTTTTGTAATTAACAAGTAATATGTGGAGTTATACTTTGAGATCATGTGAATATCCTGTTCTTGTGCAATATTTCATATAATTTTAATATCAGTTGATGATTCTTGCCTGAATCAAATTATAACTGATGTTTTATAAAATGGTGATTTCTGACTTCATCATTCCTTCTACATTTATCATCTGGCATTCATTTTTTTCCTTGTTTAAAGTAGAAATTTTTCCCCCTTTCCTTTTAATTTTTTTAAATACTAGTATGGGCTGATTCTTTAAATTCAGTTCACTGCCAGAATTTATTGATAAAAACTCTTATTAAAGCCTATCAGTTACTTATTGAAAATAATAAAGAAATTAAACAATTAACATTTGTTTGGTCTGAACTTTATGAGGCAGTTATACCCATAGTAATAACTCTTATCCAGGAGCAGTTCTGTCTTCCCTTCTCCCATCCCAAAGAAAACATTAGACAGATGTAGTGGAATTTGAAGTAATGAAATGTCTGACATGATACATTTACTCACTCCAGTTGTTGTTTTTGGGCCTTAGTTAGATTCATTGCTGAATAATACTTTTGAATATTCTAAACATTAAAATCTACTTTTGTATCTTATCATAGAAATCTTACATGAGATTGCTATTTGAATTAGAATGCCTTTAGACATCTTTATTTTCAGAATTCCACTGTTCTTTACAAAGTCATGACTATTTTTAGCTGTTATCAAGCATGAACATGTAAATACCCACAAATCTGTTTTCTGAAAAAAAATATGGCATTTACATGTCGGAATGTCATAGTGTTTAGTCAGCTAGAGCAATGCTTTTCAAATGGTTTTCTTTGCATGTTCTTCACCCAATGCTTTGGTAGAGGTGCTTCATGAGTTCTGCAAAGTTTTTCCCCACTTACGTTTAAAAAGAGATCTTTAATCATTTTAATGGGTTACAAAAATAACACCCATATTCAGAGACATTCAGATTAGTAATTTATAGGACCAAATTCATTTTGGTGAACCCCTCAGAATATAATTTCTTTTGGTGTCTTTAATGGTACAGTATCCAAAGATTGTAGGAGATGCTATTTTAAATCTTGTAGTATTTATATATACTTACTTGTGAAAATCTGGGTTTTCTTTGTACAGCTAAATCAACATGTGTAAATCATCTATAAGCTTTGTTTAAAATAACTGTGCAACTGTTTTATAAAATGTCTAATGTTGGATGTTTCTATTTTTCCATACAGTCTCATTGTTACTCTTGATTGACTTATAAATCAATTTTCACTAATGGAATACTACTTTAATATATTTGAGAAAAAAGTGTTTAATCTTTAAAAAAAGTTTTTAAACCACCAATTTTAGAGAAAATAGCCATTTGAATATGCAAATTTTGTATGTCCATTATTTAGAATGTGTATGTGTGAATTTTATTTCCCTTCATGGGACATTAAACCAGGACTTGAAAATTAGCTTTCTTTGATCTTTTTTTTTTTTTTTAAAGATTTTATTTATTTACTTGTCAGAGAGAGAGAGCGCGAGCGAGCACAGGCAGACAGAGTGGCAGGCAGAGGCAGAGGGAGAAGCAGGCTCCCTGCCGAGCAAGGAGCCCTATGTGGGACTCGATCCCAGGACGCTGGGATCATGACCTGAGCCGAAGGCAGCCGCTTAACCAACTGAGCCACCCAGGCGTCCCAGCTTTCTTTGATCTTAATAAAATATGATAAAGGGTGGAAATTAGGAATTCTTGCTACTTTTAAATATAAAGAATAATTTTTAGTGGTCTGGATTGAGGAGTCATGAAAAGCGGCAGTTACATTTAGCAGTAAATCTGTGTGGCTGAGATACAGATTGTGGCAAAATCTGTGTGGCAAAAATTTTGTGGCCCTTTATAATCTGTTTCATTCATTCTGATACATCATTAGCTTTCCAAAATAAAGATTTCCCTTTTGATAGAAGGTTCTCATTTTTACCTCTACCATATTCTACTGTCCATTTTGTATCTGTATATTGATTTCGCCTCTTCTAATTGTACTTTGAATAATTAGGATAAAACATTTCTGAAATTTCATTATATAATCATCACTTGCTACCTTTTAGGGAAAAAAATATTTTCCTAGTCACATTTTCCTAATTGCCAAAATTATTCTTTTGTTCTACACTCAGACTGTTTTCCTAAAATTATATAAAGACTACATAAATATAGATAAGCATTGTATTGATTAAAGTAGAACATGAGATAATTTCCTTACATAGGAAACAACTATTAAGTTCTTTAAGATCCTGTTGATATAGCACTCTTGTGCCAGGAAAATAGCTTACATAAAACAGTGTATGCAGATAACTGTTGTGTGGAAATAGACTGAATTAATACTAAAATATGTTAAAACACGTATATTTATAAAGTTAAGCATCTTCACTAACTTATAGACTTCAAATTTAAGAAATAAAGTTAATACTATGGAAAATAGAGGTATAAAAATGATCCTATAGTGCTTTTTAATGTCCAAACTTTACGGTAGTGTCAATATAAGCATCCATGATTAAATGAGTGAAATCAAGCTCATCTGATGGATTATCAGGGTTTAAAAAAAGTGTGCAAAAAAAATTTAAAAAGTGTGCAGTTTGAAAAAATTAATGTGGCAGTGGTCACAGCCAAACAATTTAAACATACCTCTCCTTCCTAATATCCTTGTGCTACATATAGGACTTGCTTAATTAGGGAGAGGAAGATGTGATGGTATGTGGTTCATGAGTGTAGAGAGCAGTGAGTGGCTTCAGGGCCTGGATGATAAAACTGGGCTTCAGTGAGTCTGTTTGAACTGTGTAGACACTAGATTATTGTGGAGGAAATCTATGCAGAATGGAAGCCTTGGAAATATTGACTGGACCTTGACTGTAGTTTAGAGAATAGCCATTTCTGTAAAGTTGACTAATCATAGTCACGTGATCTCTAATAGGTGAATAGCAGTGGTTAAGAAGACAACCTCTAGAGTCAGTCAGCCTGGGTTTGAATCCTGGCAGGTTGTGTAATCTTTGTTTTCTCATCTGTAAAATGGTGATGAAAGAAAATAATATCTAATTATAAGGTTTGTTGTGAGGATTAAATGTTAACTCTTGTGATTGTTGTCATTACTAGGGGAATGAAATGGGTTTAGTTTTAGACACACACACAGAATGAATTTGGTGTGTAGCAGCAGTAAAAGTGGAAATATCTTCTCTTTGAGAAGCTGAATCAAAATTATGTGAAAGGTCAGAGCAAGAGTTGTTTTGTGAGTCCTCATAGAGGAGCCATAGTCCAAACCTTAGAAATTGGGGACTCCCTGAGAGGGAGAGAGTGAATAGAAAAGAATAGAGGAACAAAGACTGTATACAGGGGAATGCTCATATTTTGAGAGTGGAAGGATGAACTGGAGCTAATGGCCCAAACAAGAGCAGAGGAGAATGTCCTTGAGGAATAGAGGGAGCAGGGAGGTGAGCAATCTCAAGTGACACTCTCACAAAGTTGAGGAAACCGTGTTTGATGAAACCAAGGGAGTTAATGCAAAATATGATTATGCCCACAGGCCCTTTTCCACAGAAAGATACTGAAAGTCTCTTCATCATTGAAACTTTAAACCATTATGTAGTGTAAAAGTTTAGTGCAGTGATAATCAAGATTTTGGCAGCTGAAATGAACTAAATGGCCCCTTGACAACCTCTGAAGAAGTTAGTATCCTACTGTAAGTGCTCACCTGATTACCAGGGAGTAATTAAGGTACTGTTGTGAATGGGGCTTCAGGTAATTAGAACTTGGAATTAGTCCCGTATGTTGTGAATAGCTGTGATTGGAAGCAGATAATGTGAGAGTATCAGGACTGGTAACAAATACAATTTAGTTATTCTAAATGTAATTCCTACTACAGAAAAGATAACAGATGTTTTTAGATCAGTTTCTGCTTGTGTTAAAAAAATAAAACAACTATTGGTTCCAATTTGATGAACACTAACAATGTTCCCTGTATAACTATTTAACAGAGGAAAGAAATAGTTACAGAAATAAGTGAGAGAGTCCCAAACTGGAGCACCTCATTGTGCTTTACTTCCAGTGATGATGACACTAATTCTTTTACTTTACTCCAGTAATTAATGTTTTGTTTTACGGACTCTTTACAGTATTAGGAAGAATTCAACAGCTTAAGGATAGCCCTGGTCAGTATTTTATATATTACTATTAGTAAATTTTCTTTTAATATAGCCTGTGCCAAATTTTAGAAAATATAATAATTGAAGCTAGTATGCAAGCAGTAGCTTCTGTAATAAAATAATTTTATATTATGTACCATGATGTGAACCTTACTGGTTGCTCTGATTTATATGCAAATATGTCTTTTTCTTCTAGTTTACACTGATTTCAGCTATTAACTTAGTTTTTGTGCTCTAAGCTACCTCTATTTTTTCTATGATTATCATAATATGGTAGGCAAGCAGGAAAAATTATGACCACTTCCATCTCATTTTGTGTATGTGTTTCGATAGCAGTACCAATCCTTTAGACGACCAGTGTTGTTGATGTCATGAATTTACAGTAAACCTGGGGAATTTACATATATAAAACATAGATGTCATGCAGGTGAATTCAACTTACAAGCCATGGAATATAACTCTTGCAGTGAGGCTATTAGTTTCAGGTAATTTAAATCTCAGTGGGAACCAAGAAATGGATTTTGAACTAATATATTTTTGAAGTCTTCAAAGATAGGAGATAGTAATATTATGTGTGAAGAAAATAATTGTTGGTGATTTTTTATTAAGTTAAAGAGGTTTAAATTTAATGAAGTGATTAAAAGTAATTTCAAGATTTATTTTCCCTTTATAAAAATTGTTTTTTATTGGTTTAAAGGAAATTGGTTAGAAAATTAGGTTCCTTTTCAACATCATGCCAAATAGAACTAAAAATACTTTTTGACATTAGGAACTTTTTCTGAAGGGAAGAATGCAAAATTGTCTTTGTGAGGACCTACACCGGTCCTAATGTAATTTATTCACCAATACTATTGTTCATTAGGATGGTAGACATTACTCTTAAGGGGTATTTGATGCTAGCTTTTTAAAAAAAGATTTATTTATTTTAGAGAGAGAGAGAGTGAGAAAGCATGAGTGGGAGGGGCAGAGGTCGAGAGAGAATCTCAAGCCGACTCTGTGCTGAGCACAGAGCCTGATGTGGGGCTTGATCTCACAATCCTGAAATCATGACCTGAGCCAAAACCAAGAGACGGACATAACTGACTGCGCCACCCAGGTGCCCTTATACCAGCTTTTGTATCAGGTAAAATTATATCTTGGTAAAATATTCTTCTGATTTTAGAATTTAAAGGAAAATGTATAACTACCTTAAAATTAGGTAGTAGTAATACTCTTATGGCAAATTTTAAGACTCTGCTACTCAGGTGTTGTAATTGTTAGCTCCTTTTCACACATTTGTTTTCTACCAATGATGATGTCTAATGGTCCGGATCAACAGTTATGAGCTTCTCATTTGCATTGTCATCTTACTTCATGCAAACTTCTCACAAGTCTCCCCTGAAATTCTAATGATTTGTTTACTGCTCCCTTGCAGGAGACTTTTGGGATCCTTGGAGATTGGGACTGTGTTATATTTCCATTCTAAGCAAGTCTTGCATAGTGCTTGATATTTAGTTGCTAGTTGATAAATTCTATGAAGGCTGCTGTAACAAATATTTAAAGGGTTTGGCAAGACTTCCGGCCCATCATCCTGCCCTTTTGGCATATTTTTTTAAAATATTTTATTTTTTTATTTGAGAGAGAGGCAGTGAGAGAGCATGAGCGAGGAGAAGGTCAGAGGGAGAAGCAGACTCCCTGTGGAGCTGGGAGCCTGATGCGGGACTCGATCCCGGGTCTCCGGGATCATGACCTGAGCCGAAGGCAGTCGTCCAACCAACTGAGCCACCCAGGCATCCCCCTTTTGGCATATTTTAAGGAAAATTAACTAATACTCTTAGTATTACCCAAGGAAGCATGCAAATTGCACAAATCAAATTATAGGTCAGAGAAAATTGTGATTCTGTAATGGAATAGTTAACATGTTTATGTTTCTAGTATTTCAGGCAATGTCAATCCTAAGAGGAACTTCTGTTACTGTGTACTAGCCCTGTTAGTACTGTAAGCCCCTTATTCAAAGGCTGTGTTTAATTTTTATGTTTCTGTTAATGCCTGTTACCTAACATTGCCAGGAATGCAATAGATACTCATTAAAATTTTGAATGAATGATCAGTGTTTACTGGTTTACTGCCAGCACACCCTTTCAACTCTCCCAGTAGATAACTAGCAATTTGAGAGTGGGACTAAAGTATCTTTCATTTTTAAATTCTTCTCTCTCCAGCATTCAAAACAGCTCCATGTGTATACTAGGGATTCTCAAGACTACTTCCACATTTGGAGATTGTTAGAAGGACCAACAGGACTCAAAACATAGTTCTAATAGCTAAGATTTATTATACTGACACATAGTAGGATACGCAGTCAGATCATATGGGGAAAAGTATAGGTGGATTGTGGAGGAATCCACGGGCAGGCTTCTCTATGCTGTCTCTCTCCCATGAGGGATCACATACAGTGCTCTCTTCCCATGTGGTGAAAATGAACCAGTATATCTGTAATTTCTTGCCCAGAAAAGCCCATTAAGGAGTCAGTGCCCAAGGGCTTTATTGGGGGTGGTCATATAGCATGTAGCAAAATTCCAGATGCTCAAAGTAAGGCAAGTATTCAGTATAATCCACATTATTTGTATAAGCAGGCACAGGAAACCATCTTTTTAAGTTAGGGAGCAGTGGGAATGCTCCCAAACCAAGTTTCCAGACACCAGCCAAATATGAACCTTGCTAGCAAGTCTCAGTCTTAGACCTGTTATGTTGATGCTTTTCTACACAGCATGGTTTGTATGAATACCACTTTTGGTAGGAAAAGGAAACTGCATGGTATTTGTTTTAGTACTTCAAACTCATGTGATGGTGAATTTGTTAGATAGGGAGATTAAGGCTGTTTTTATTAGGGGTGCTTCTCTTTAAAAAAAATTTTTAATTAACATATAATGTATTATTTGTTTCAGGGTACAGGGGTACAGGTCTGTAATTCATCAGTCCTACATAATTCACAGCACTCACCAAAGCACATACCCACCCCAAAGTCCATCTCCCAGCCACCCCATCCTTCCCACCCCTCTCCCCTCCAGCAACCCTCAGTTTGTTTCCTGAGATGAAGAGTCTCTTATGGTTTGTCTTCCTCACTGGTTTCATCTTATTTCATTTTTTCCCTCCCTTCCCCTCTGATCCTCTGTCTTGTTTCTCAAATTCCTCATATCAGTGAGATAATATGATAATAGTCTTTCTCTGATTGACTTATTTCGCTTAGCATAATACTGTCCAGTTCCATCCATGTTGTTGCAAATGGCAAGAATTCTTTTTTTGGATGGCTACATAGTATTCCATTGTGTATATATATACACCACATCTTCTTTATCCATTCACTTATTGATGGACATCTAGGCTTTTCCTATAATTTGGCTATTGTGGACATTGCTGCTATAAACATTGGGGTGCACATTCCCCTTCGGATCACTACATTTGTGTCTTTGGAGTAAATACTCAGTAGTGCAATTGCTGGTTCTTAGGGTAGCTCTATTTTCAACTTTTTGAGAAACCTCCATGCTGTTTTCCCGAATGGCTGCACCAGCCTACATTCCCATTAACAGTGTAGGAGGGTTCCCCTTTCTCTGTCTCCTCATCAACACCTGTTGTTTCCTGCCTGATTAATTTTAGCCATTCTGACTGGTGTAAGGTGGTATTTCACTGTGGTTTTGATTTGCATTTCCATGATGCCTAGTGATGATGAACACTTTTGCATGTGTCTGTTGGCCATTTGGATGTCTTTTCTGCAGAAGTGTTCATGTTCTGCCCATTTCTTGATTGGATTATTTGTTCTTTGAGTGTTGAGTTTGATAAGTTCTTTATAGATTTTGGATATTAGCCCTTTATCTGATATGTCATTTGCAAATATCTTTTCCCATTCTGTCCGATGTCTTTTGGTTTTGTTGACTGTTTCCTTTGCTGTGCAAAAGCTTTTGATCTTGATGAAGTCCCAATAGTTCATTTTTGCCCTTGCTTCCCTTGCCTTTGTCGATGTTTCTAGGAAGAAGTTGCTGTGGTTAAGGTTGAAGAGGTCGCTGCCTATGTTCTAAGGGATTTTGCTAGATTCCTGTCTCACATTGAGGTCTTTCATCATTTTGAGTCTTTTTGTATGTGGTGTAAGGAAATGGGCCAGTTTCATTCTTCTGCATGTGGCTGCCCAGTTAGTTTCCCCCACACCATTTGTTGAAGAGACTGTCTTTTTCCATTGGATATTCTTTCCTGCTTTGTCGAAGATTAGTTGACCATAGAGTTGTGGGTCCATTTCTAGTCTCTGTGTTCTGTTCCATTGATCTATGTGTCTGTTTTTGTGCCAGTACCATACCATCTTGATGATTACAGCTTTGTAATAGAGCTTGGAGTCTGGAATTGTGATGCCACCAACTTTGACTTTCTTTTTCAACATTCCTCTGGCTATTCGGGGTCTTTTCTGGTTCCATATTATGCTTTTCTTACCCCTAAAACTTTTGCTATATTTATATTACAATTTTATTAAACATTTAATGTTTCTTGTGTTATAACTATGCAAATATTGTTCACCGCTGAGCCATGCTTGTTACAAAATTATTTTTTTCCTCTGCAGTTAAAACTTGCTATTTAAAAAAATCGTTTTGTCATATTCTCCATAGCAGTCACAAACTGAAACTCAGACTTTCCCCCCCCAGTGCAATTAATCACGTCATGTAATCTCTCAGTTCTATTTATTTTTCTTGGAGTTATCTCTCCTGGAGTCCTCCATCCCCTGTTGTGATTGATTTTAAGATTCATGGCCCATCTTGAGCTTTATGAATGTACCAAACATACCTGTCCTTACTCTTTCCTCCAGCTGAGCTTGAAAGCTTACTACAGGTACAAGCATATGCTCCATGTCCTCTTGCAAATACAGTCAACTAGGTTGTACTTTGCTGATTTCTGGTTATAGGTAGTTGTTAGAGAACCACATAATATTATATCAGCTTTTATTTATAGTGTTTAATTTTCTTTATTTTTGGTTGGTGGGTTGGAGTATTGATAGGACAAGAGCTAAGAACGCAATTAAATAAAGAAAAAAATGAGAATTCCAGAAAATCTGAGCATACTGTTGTAGTATCACATGTCCTAACATGTTCATAACTTAATTTCTGAGCTATTTAATGAATCTCTGATAGATGGCATCTTCATGTTGAATGATGGAAAATCACCTTTGATTACTATTTTATATAGTTTTTTTGTGATAACTTGTTTTCTGATTTTAAGAGTTTCTCTCAACTGGGCTTTATCATCCTGCTTTTGGAATACAGTTATGGCAGTTTTATATTCAGCAGAGTTCCTGTTATCAGGAACTCAGTATTCTGACTGATCTCAACAATTTGCAGTATTGTCCACATGTCTGCAAATTGAGGAGGAAAAAGACTCTTTTTTAAAGAAGATTTTATTTATTTATTTGAGAGAGAGACAGAGATGGCAACAGAGATAGCAAGAGAGAGTAGGAGTGGGAGAGGGGAGGAGAGGAAGAAGCAGGCTCTTTGCTGAGTGGGGATCACCCCCCCAATCTTGACAACTGAGGACACGGGGCTCAATTCCAGGACCTGGGATCATGATCTGAGCTAAAGGCAGACACTTCAGTGACTGAGCCATCCAGGTGCCCCAGGAAAAAGACTTGTGTATTTCAGAGAATCATGGATATCGACTCAGGCTCTTACCCAGTTAATCTTGTGATTGGAAAAGAAGGGGGAAAAAAAAGGTGCTACTGACAGTAAGGTGTGATAGCTAACAGTGGAAGGAGGAAATATAAAAATAGAGTAGTCTTTGGTTATTTTATAGAGGAAAAAACAACCCCATGCTCTTCAGTGGTTTGGGGGGCATTACTGTATCATTGCACAGAATAGAATTGATCTTGGTGAGGACTCATCAAAGGGGGATTCACTGTATTTTTCAGGGCAGCCTAGGCATAATGTATTTTAAAAAAGTTTCCATTAGGAATGATTAGCCTTTTTTTCCCTTTTTACTGATATACATAAACATATATCCTTTAGGTACATAGCCCACATTCATATATCACTGATTATACTGGCTGAAGGATTGTGTTTAGCTTTTAAGAAAAGCTCATGGGAAAAATATATGTCTATGACTAGACATTTAATTAAAAATGTCATGGGTATAACTTCAGAAGAACTGCATCAAGTGTAATAGGGAAGTTTCCAGAAATATTTGGTAAAATTTCAGATGCATTTTAATGTTTCCCCTTTTGCCTTATATGGATTTTTTAAAAAAGATTTTATTTATTTATTTGAGGGAGAAAGAGAGTGAAAGAGAACATAAGAGGGGAGAATATCAAAGGGAGAACCAGATTCCCTATGGAGCTGGGAGCCTGATGCCGGACTCAGTCCCGGTACTCCCAGATCATGACCTGAGCTGAAGGCAGTCACTTAACCATCTTTTGTGTTATTATTATATATATTAGTTTAGATAGGTATAGGTCTGACAATACTTTGTATTCTTTTTTTTCTTTAAATGATCAAGTGTATTTTAAGGAAAATAAACTAAAAACAGTGTGCTATCTATTATCATAGTTTATTTTGCATGTAATTCTGGCACTCTATTCCTTTATATAGATCTGAATTTCTATCTCATATCAATTTCCTTTAGCCTGAAGAGTTACCTTAGACATTTCTTGTAGTACAGGTTTTCTTCAATTGATTACTTCAGATTGTTTGTGTTTTTTATCTTCATTTTTGAAGGATATTTTTATGTGATACAGAATTCTAAAATGACAGTTTTTTTCTGATTTCCTCTTAGCAGTTTAAATATTCTCATATGTCTTCCATTGTTTCTGATAAGAAGTCAACAATCATTTTAAACTCTGTTCCCCTTTGGGTTCCTGGGTGGTGCAGTTGGTTAAACGTATGACTCTTGGTTTTGGCTTATGTCCTGATCTCAGGGTCCTGGGATCGAGCCCTGCATTGGGCTCTGTGGTTAGTCCAGAGTCTGTTTGGGATTCTCCCTCTCTCTCTGCCCCTTCCTGCTTATGTGTGCTCTCTTTCTCTCTCTAAAAAGAAACTAAAATAAAATCTTTAATAAACTCTGTTCCCCTTTGTGTGACAGATCTTTTCCTCTGGTTACTATTAGGATTTAATTTTTTATCACTGGTTTTCAACAATATAATTATGATGTACCTCAGGGTTATTTTATGTTAATCTCGTTTGGGGTTCATTAAGATTCTTACATTTAGGGGTGCCTGCGTGGCCCAGTCGTTAAGCGTCTGCCTTCAGCTCGGGTCATGATCCCGGAGTCCTGGGATTGAGCCCCGCATTGGGCTCTCTGCTTGACGGGAAGCCTGCTCCTCTCTCTCCCATTCCCCCTGCTTGTATTTCCTCTCTCCCTGTGTCTCTCTCTCTGTGAAATAAATAAATAAAAATCTTTAAAAAAAAGATTCTTAACATTTATAAATCAATATTTTTTCATCAAATTTGGGAAATTGTGGGTCATCATATTGAAATATTTCTTTTGATTTATCTCTTCACCATTTTGGAAATTTCTTCTATATTAGATCAACTTTTTATTGTCCCATATGTCATTAAAGTTCTCTGATAATTTTTTGAACTGTTTTTTTCCTTTCTATGCTTCAAATTTATGTTCCTATTGCCATTATTTCTGTTTCACTTGTTTTTTTTTTAATCAGTGTCTAATCTGTTAACACCATACAATGAAATTTTCATTTCATGTATAGTATTTTTCAGCTTGAGAGCTCTGGTTTTTTTTCTTTCATAGTTCCATTTCTTTTATTGTGTTCATGTTTTCTTTAAATGTTGAATATCCTAATAATATCTGTTTTAAAATCTTTGCCTGCTATTTCCACCATGTCCATCACTTCTGGATTTGTTTCAAATGGGTAGTTTTTCTCCTGTTTATAAGTCATATTTCCTTGCTTCTTTGATTCACTAGTAACTTTTGACTAATGGTAGATATTGAATGTGACTATTAAATATTGTAATATGGTTATTTAAAAAAACTTAGGCTTTTTTCTGGTAGTTAATTTATATGTAGATCAGCTTGATCAATTCTATACTTGTTTTTAAGCATTTTTGTATGACTTCAAAGTAGCATTTCTTCTAGTGCTAGTCTAGTCCTACTTCTAAAGTGTGGCCTTTTTCTGGTCTGAATACTCAATGAAGTCTCTCTACCTTGGCTGATCAGAATGTCTCTCAGCCTTGTGTGATCTCTTGTAGGTGTTAAGTTTATTTTTTTCTTTTTTTTTTAAATTTTTAAAATTTTATTTTTATTTATTTATTTGAGAGAGAGCAGAGTGAGGAGAAGGTCAGAGGGAGAAGCAGACTCCGCGTGGAGCTGGGAGTCCGATGCGGGACTCGATCCCGAAGCTCCGGGATCATGACCTGAGCTAAAGGCAGTCGTTCAACCAACTGAGCCACCCAGGCGTCCCAAGTTTATTCTTTTCTGATAGGCATTCTTTCTCAGTGTTCTAGGCCTATCCTCATCAAGTCTCCCCTATGTGTGTGCAGATTAATAGTCAGCCAAAAACTTAAGGAGGCTGCACTGTGGAATTTCGGAACTATTTTTCTGTGGGTATTTCTTTTCTCTGGTACTGTGCCCCATAAATCTAAGCTGCCTCAGTCTCCATCATTTCCCACCTCTCTCTGTCTTTCTGTTTGTAATTGAAATATAGTTGATACGATCTCCCTTTCTTTAGCACTGTGAGACTACAGTACTCTGCATAATTTCCCCCTTCCTGAACTATAATGTTGAAAGTGCCTCCATACAAAAAGCGGGATTGACTGTAGGGCTTTTACTTAGTTTGTTTCCTTTTTTTCAGGGATCACAGTCCTGTGCTACTGGTTGTCCAGTGTTTGAAAACAGTGGTTTCATATATTTTGTCCAGTTTTCTGGTTGTTCACAGATGGAGAGCTGGTTAGTACCAGTTACTCCTTTATGTCCAGAAGCAGAAATCCCTAATAAAGCTTTTATAGATGGATGAGGTGTGTTTGGTTGCCTTTCTTTAGCTAATACATTTAAATTTGTGTCCTTTTTTGTGTGTGTTTCACTTAAAAAGTAATCTTTCTTAATTGAAGGACAAAAGTTATATCATTATAAATTATATATATTATTGTAAAAATATACGTATGTGTGTGTGTATACACACACACACACACACATATATATATATATATATATATATATATATATATGAAACAATGAGGTAATCCTGTAAGTTTAATCCGTCATACAGAGGTCTTTGTGGGTTTTTTAAATTATTGTATGTATGAGAGACATTTACATTTTGAATTTGTATGTAGTCTGTTTCAACTAAAGAAAATCATTACAATTGTGACCTACTTTTTTTATTTGTATTTTATTCACTAATAATAGCCAAGCGTTTTGATAGAGCATAAAGCAATGTTTCATTAGTTTCCCAAATCCCTTGCTAAGCTCTTTTGCAGAATGAAATTTTTCACTATTTATGTCATCATGTAGAATATAGGATATGAAAATAGAATTGTCCACTTCTCTTAACTGCAATTATAATTTGAATTGTCTTGCAAGATACATTTCTTTTTCCTCAGACACAAGTGAGGCCTCTTTTGAGTTTAGAGCTGAAATTAAGGACTATTGTAGATTGAGTCCCCAGGACACTTGTTTTTTCATTGTAGGTAGCACTATCTCATTTTTACATCTCCTGTGTTGTCTCCGTAGATGGTTAGAAAAGCAATATTTCATCAGAACGATGGGTTACTGCCAGCACCCCTCTGTGAGTTGGTTATTAAAACCATGTCCTTTCCTTTCCAATTCAGAGTGCAAGCTTTTTACTGATGTTATATACTTGAGCTCTTCTGACATAAGGGAGAGAATAGCTAAAACAGCTCTCAAACCTGGGTTTATAGCCTTTGGTATCTTTTGGTATTTCAGTGATAGAAGGTAGAAAAAGATTAAGAACCATCTTTTTCTACCTTCTATCATTAACATGGTTGATAGCCAGTGAGAGCTGCAGTCAAAAAGAAATGGAAACTTTTAATTTATGTATAGCTTTTAAAAGGCAAAAAAATGAAGGGTTATTGCAGTTGGTGCAGTCTCTGATACAATTAATATCAAATGCGTATAAATCCTATTAGAGATCTGTCATCGGTGAAAAAGGAATATGAAAAATGCGTGACCTGTCTTTATTAGATTCAGTTAGAGAGAGACCATAGAACTAAGGAGCTTTATGAACTGCATATTAATCATAACCAGTCTTCTGAGATAAACCTATTTTTTTGTAACTTATCAAAGCTGTAGAGAAGATTAGTCACTCCCTTTGGTAAAGGAATGTTTTACATATTGTTCTGAGTTTTGAACATTGTAGCTTTAAAAACTATTAACAGATACTTTAATATTAAAGTATATCTCTTTGTTTTTTTTTAATATATTTTAATTTTTTAAAAAATTTATTTATTTGTCAGAGAGAGAGGGAGAGAGAGCAAGCGAGCACAGGCAGACAGAGTGGCAGGCAGAGGCAGAGGGAGAAGCAGGCTCCCTGCCAAGCAAGGAGCCCGATGTGGGACTCGATCCCAGGACGCTGGGATCATGACCTGAGCCGAAGGCAGCCGCTCAACCAAACTGAGCCACCCAGGCGTCCCTATCTCTTTTTTTTTTTTTTTTTTTTTTTTTAAAGATTTTATTTATTTGATAGACGGAGATCACAAGTAGGCAGAGAGGCAGACAGAGAGGGGGAAGCAGGCTCCCTGCAGGGAGCCCGATGCGGGGCTCGATCCCAGGACCCTGGGATCATGACCTGAGCCGAAGGCAGAGGCTTTAACCCACTGAGCCACCCAGGCGCCCCTATCTCTTTGAATTGTATAGCTTAGGCAGCTATTATCCTGCAATGCTACCCCAATAGGGAGATGGGCTCTTTGTCAAAAACTACATCATTGTTTTGTTGCATATTGAGCAAGACAGTGTAGAGGATTGTATTAGAGACCAGACAAAAGAACTTTGCTACAGCAAACAGTCATTAAATCATGCAGAAATATTTCTTTTCTTAAATCTTTACTTTAAGCAACAGTTGGTAGTTGCTAGGAGCATTTTAAATGTCACTTTTAATGCCTGAAGTCTTTTATCTCTTTGAAAAGGAAGAGAATTAGCTTAAGGGGCCAGTTAAGACCATCATATTAAATGGACAGTATTACTAAAGATAAGGGAGCAGTTTATAATCTGACAAAAATAATTAAAATCATATTTTAAAAATACGTGAGAAGGTTTCACAAGATTATGAAACTCCTAGATGAAGCATAAGGTGTTAACAGGTATAAAATGTATTTTGTATAAGTGGATCACAAAACTTAGAGATGTTGAGTGATGTAAGCATTTAGTTCTGACCTCCTGTTACCACTTGAGTGCCCACAGTATATTAAAAGCCTGTTGACAAAAATATAGAACCATGACATGGTGAAGATATTTAATAATACATATCATTTTATTACTTTGTTTTCATATTTCTAAAGTAATAAGCTTGTTCAAAAAGTTAAAAAGAGGGCACCTGGGTGGCTCAGTCAGTTAGTGTCTGCTTTTGGGTCAGGTCATGATCCCAGGATCCTGGGATGGAGTCCTGAGTCCTGTATCAGGCTCCCTGCTCAGTGGGGAGTCTGCTTCTCCCTCTTCCCCTCCCCCCTGCTTGTGATCTCTCTCTCATTCTCTCTTTTGTTCTCTCAAATAAATAAATAAAATCATTAAAAAAAGGTAAAAAGATATGGAAGTACATACATTATAATGTCTCATTCTTTCCATCCTATACTCTAAGGGTAACTACTATTAATAAATTGGCATATAATCCTTCTACTTTTAAAAACTCATTTATTGAAAGATATGTAACACATACAAATACACAAATCATAAACATACAGTTCATCGAATTAGTGAATTCTCCCATGTAACGAACACTCAATTCAAAAAATAGAATATTACCAGTTCTTCCCAATTCATATTGCCTTCCTCCTCCCCAAAGGTAACTACTACTGTGACTTGGAACACTATAGTTTGGTACTGCCTGGTTTTGAACTTTATATGAATTATGCTATTTAATTTTCTGTATTTGTCCTCTTTTCTTCAACTCCATGTTTGTGAGAGTCATTCACAATTTTTTTAAAGATGTATTTATTTATTTGAGAGAAAGAGAGTATAGATGGAGAGGGAGAAGGAAAAGCAGACTCCCCAATGAGCAGGGAGCCTGAAACAGGGCTCCATTTCAGGACCCTGGTATCATAACCTGAGCCAAAGGCAAATGCTTAACTGACTGAGCCACCCAGGTTTCCCAGTCATTTACAATTTTGAATGTAAATGTTGTTTGTCATTTTATTCTATAGCCAGGGTCAGCAACATCTATTGTAGAGGGGCAGAGTAAATACTTTAGGCTTTGCCCATTTTGCACAACCTGTCACAGCCATTCAGTTTGACTTTTATAATGCAAAAGCAACCATAGAAAATCTGTAAATAAGTGAGTATGGTTGTATTCAGATAAAACTTTATTTGTAAAAATAGGCTGCTGGCTAGATTTGGCCCATGGGCCATAGTTTGCCAACCCTGCTCTATAGTATTCCATTATATGCATATATCAAAATTAACTTACTCATTCAAATATTGACAGACATTTGTGGTTTTGTTATGAATACTGTTGTATGTTTGTTTTTGTATACTTATGCATGCATTTCTATTTGGTATATGGAATTACTGCATGATAGTTTACATACATAGGTTCACCTACAGTAATAACGCCAAATGGTTTTCTAAAGTAATGATTAATTTATACCTCTCACAGTAGTTAAACTCATCATCAATTATCAGTCTTTTTAAAAGATATTTTCTTTACTAATTTAAGTTAAACATAATATGTGATATTTTCATTTTAAGAATTAAAATATTAGAGGGGCGCCTGGGTGGCTCAGTGGGTTAAAGCCTCTGTCTTCGGCTCAGGTCATGATCCTGGGGTGCTGGGATCGAGCCCCGCATTGGGCTCTCTGCTCAGCAGGGAGCCTGCTTCCTCCTCTCTCTCTGCCTGCCTCTCTGCCTACTTGTAATCTCTGTCTGTCAAATAAAATAAATAAAATCTTTAAAAAAAAAGAATTAAAATATTAGAGACTTCATATATCAATTTATATTGAATCAAAAACTCCCTATAGAAAATTTGATATGTTAGCCTCTAACTTAACTAATTATATTTTCCTTAATTCTAATATGCTAACAGAGCTCCACAGCATACATTATTTATTTTATGTATTAGACTGACTTTTATTCTCAACCAATGTCTATTTTGCCATACTTTGGCCAACTCTAAGCCAAGGAGGGTAGGTGATGACTAAGCAAGACCAAAGAAATCACCTGGAGACAGAGATAGAGGGATAGTTTTATTGAGGAAACTTCTTACAGGGAGTTCTGGAGTGGTAGCCAACAAAGCATCTACTGCTGGAATCTACATGTGGCAAGCTTTTATAGTATAGCAAACAGCCTAGCAACTGTCTGCAGCCTTTTGCCTCCTCTGTGGCCAATGTTCCAAGGAGATCAAGGCCTGCCATCCAGACATTCGCCACACCCAGAGCCCTTGACCCTGAACATTGAACAACATGTTTCTTTTCATATCCTATTGAATGGGAATATAGAGGGAGGATAGGATCTGTGTATTCTCAAGATAATGATTAACAGGGGCATTCAGGGTGTGCTTGCACAAACCAGTCATCTAGCACGTACCATATAATGTCTAATAATATTATCAGTATAGCCATGTAGAACAAAGGAAAATACTTCAATACTAGATAACATAATTTCTGCACATGTACTCTAATTAATAACCTTTTCCAAGGGTATCTTTTACCTTTATCTTAGAGTCCAAATGTGAAGAACTTTTTTCAGATGTCATCTTCTTCAAACTCTTTGGAATTTGATACCACCCACTACTCATTTGAAACTCTTGTGCTTTTTACTTATCTGTACCCGGCTTCTATTTCCTAGTTTTCCGTCTTCCTGCCCCAATAATTTTGCCTAAGTCTGAGTTTTCATTTGAGGCCCTGTTTTCCTGCTAAAATTTGCTTTCCATGTTGAATTCATATTATCAGCCTTATGTAGGTGCTCTTAAATATATATCTTTGATCTAGACTTCTCATCTCCTTCTGGTCTTATTTTCCAGATACCTAGAAAGTATCATTATTTCATCTCTTCTTTTCAAATTTAATTATCTAAAGTGAAACTCATAATATTTACACTTTATTCTGTCTTCTTTCCAACCCCCCCAAATCTCAAATTCTTTCATAAACATTTAGCAAATACATGTAGTGGAAAGAAGTGTTTAGTTAAGCTTTGATAAATAGCAAGTAATAGAGTAATTTCTCTTCTTGGTTAAATGGAAGGTAAGGGAAGGAATAAAAGTTTTATACAACTCTTGTTAGGAATGAAATTTGTAGCTGTATTCAGAATAATATGAAATATTGTTAATTTTAATATTTGTTCACCAAATATAAATCATTTTTAAGTCATAATTTGGGATAGTTAAGCAAGTTAATCTTGGAAAACAGTACAGAAGTAGTGCTTTATTATTCTAATTGAACAGTGATCATAGTTCACTTCTTTCTGGTGTCTTAGAAATAAAGCTATAAATATATGCTAAAATTTGAAAATAATTTATTCAGCATAAATAAATGATAACTATCATCTTGAAAAAGGAATTGCTTCTGGGTAGTAAGAAAAAGCATGTCTTTGCAGTGAAACACTGATATCTTCTGAATCAAAATGGGATTAATTTAAAACTTTTGAGAAAAGCATATAATTTTTCAGAGTGTCATTTTCAAATGTGGAAGCCCTTAATCTTATAGGAAATGAGGAGAGTCACTTGAAATTCTTTAATAACCCTGACATACTGCCAAAATGTAGGCAACACTGAAGTAGATTCCTTGATGATAATCATGGGAATATACTAGAGTTGAACATAGTTAAAATAACATATATTTGGGTCTCTTCTTTGTTCCAGGCATTGTTGTAGCAGCTTATGCATTCACTATAGTGAAGAAAGAAAAAAAATACATGCATATATATCCATATCCATACATATACACACAAACACACAGACATATACACACATATATACACATCACTAGCTAGCTAGATGAAATCTCGGGTGTAAATGCTATGGTGAAAATAACTGAAGTAGAGTTGGGAGTACTAGGGATGAGAGTTGCAATTTGAAATAGGGTGCTCAGAATGTGCCTTGTAGTGACATCTGAGTAAAGACAGAAATAAGGGAATTAGGCAAATACATATCTTGTATCGTGTTTATTTGTTGGGTTTTTATTTCTCACTTCATTCCTGAAGGGATTTGGTACCTGAATTACTTATTAGATCAAAGCTAAAGAAAAACATGATACATGTTTTTCTGCCTTTGGTAACATCAGAGAACCCTGCTAGAGAAAACTTAGTCCATGCTGGGGAAATGTTCTGCCTGGACTTGTTTTATTGTCAGTGCTGTCACTGGAGTTCCATGTTGCCTATAGTCATTGAGGGTGGAGTATTTTTTTTAAAGATTTTATTTATTTGACAGAGATCACAAGAAGGCAGAGAGGCAGGCAGAGAGAGGAGGAAGCAGGATCCCTGTTGAGCAGAGAGCCCCATGCGGGGCTCGATCCCAGGACCCTGAGATCATGACCCAAGCCGAAGGCAGAGGTTTTAACCCACTGAGCCACCCAGGCGCCCCAAGGGTGGAGTATTTTACATTAATATTTCCACACCTGATGAAATTCACTTAGATTGAAAATATTCTTTCAGGTCATACCCTGAATCTGCTTCTTTTTGAGTGCAGATTTACTAGTCTAAAAATCAGATGAGGGGCACCTGGGTGGCTCACATCATGATCCCTGGCTCCTGGAACTGAGCTCTGAGTCTGTCAGGCTCCTTGATTAGCAGGGAGTCTGCTTCTCTCTCTCCCTCTGGCCCTCCCTCAGCTTGTGTCCTCTCTCTCAAATAAGTAAGATCTTAAAAATCAAATGAGAAGAAATGTGAGACGGTTTACTGGAAAAGACTAGGCAAGTGTGAAAGCATTGTAACAGTGACTTTCTGGAAATAATTCTTCTGATGTTATTAACTATTGAGTGAAATAATGTTGGGTATTTCTGGCTAGGTAAAGGTAAAGGTAGGTAACACCTTAGAGTAGTAGTCAGATCACAGAGTATAGGAAATTATCGATTGCAGTTATGTAGCATCCGTCCTAGTTGCTGACTTTCCCCATTATTTACTGTTGTTGTAATTGAGAAACTTGGAAAAACTGGAAAATGAAATTTGAATACAGAGCTCTTAGTTTGTTATATTACTGCTAAGTATCATTGGAATAAATACAGATGTAATTTTACAGGCTGCTTAGTGATTATTCTATACAGAAACCTAATAGTTGTATCATGGATTTTCATTTCAGTATTAAGAATTCTAAAATCTATTTGGGGAATTTTCCTTTCACTTTTAAGTAATTTTACAGATAAATCCTCAGTTTTCCAATATGGCAGTGTATCACTGATATCCAAGCAAGAACATACAGGGCTTATAATGTAAAGAATTAAAAGTTAAAAATTACATTATATAGGTTCTAACTATATATGTATGATCCAATATGTTTTTGCTTAGTTTTCTGACTTCTGGTTTCTTTTAAGCTGGACTTGCTACTTTAAATGTATTCATATTTTTGGTTAGCCGATAAAATGTGCGTGTATATGTGCGTGTACATGCGCATGCGCACACACACACATAATTTTTGCAATAAGAAAGGAGAAGTATAGACATAATGGAATCATTGGTGAAGGAAACCAGGTCAGTAATAATCCAGCTAGACCAGTGGACAGCTTTAAGTAAGGCAGGGAATATAGGTTAATGTCATTGGTGTAGACACATACGTTTCAGTGTTGAAGAGGAATCAATAGTGTAGGAAATTGAGAAATAGTCTGGGACCCAGGAACAGGGTCTGGGCTAAGGAGAAAGTCCTAAATAGAGGTCAGAGATGCTAGGTAGAGGACAAAGGATGCTAGGAATTCATTAAACTTGATGTGGGGCTAAAGGTTTTGTAAATCATGGGCTTTCCTGCCCAAGAGCATATTCGCACAGTAAGGACACTTAGAGGAATCTGGCCCATGATGCTCAGATTGGGTTGCACCTACATCTACTGTCCATCACAAAGTGAGATTTGGTGTTGTAGAGAAACAATTATTAAAAATCTCCTGGGGACTCATTGAATGTGGGGCTAGATCTTTGGACAGCATTGTTCTTCTCAAGCTGAGCCAGGCCCGCACAGAAGCAACCATGTCTTAGATACCTGCAGTTGGCATTGATCTTGGCACCACCTACTCCTGTGTGGGGTCTTCTAGCCCGGGAAAATGGAAATAATTGCCAATGATCAGGGAAACCAAACCACCCCAAGTTTATGTCGCCTCCACGGACACCAAATGATTGATCGGTAATGCTGCAAAGAATCAAGTTGCTATGAACCCCACCAACACAGGTTTTGATGCCAAACACTTGATTAGACGGAGATTTGATGATACTGTTGTCCAATCTGATACGAAGCATTGGCCTTTCATGGTGGTGAATGATGCTGGTAGGCCCAAGGTCCAATTAGAATACAAGGGAGAGACAAAAAACTTCTATCCAGAGGAGGTGTCCTCTATGGTTTGGATGCAAATGAAGGAAATCTCAGAGGCTTATCTTGGGAAGACGGTTACCGATGTAGTTGTCACAGTACCTGCGTACTTCAGTGATTCTCAGCGTCAGGCTACCAAAGATGCTGGAACTGTTGCTGGTCTCAATGTACTTGGAATCATCAGTGAGCCAACTGCTGCTGCTATTGCTTATGGCTTAGACAAAAAAAGTTGGAGCTGAAAGGAATGTGCTGATCTTTGACTTAGGAGGTGGCACTTTTGATGTGTCAGTCCATACTATTGAAGATGGGATTTTTGAGGTTAAGTCCACAGCTGGAGACACCCACTTAGGTGGAGAAGATTTTGACAACCGAATGGTCAGCCATTTTACTACAGAGTAGAAGCGCAAAGATAAGAATGATATCAGTGAAAACAAGAGGGCAGTTAGTCGGCTCCATACTGCTTGTGAACATGCTAAGTGTACACTTTCTTCCAGCACCCAGGCCAGTATTGAGATTGACTCTCTGTATGAAGGAATTGACTTTTATACCTCTGTTACTCAGGCCCAGTTTGAAGAATTAAACGCTGACCTGTTCCGTGGCACCCTAGACCCTGTAGAGAAAACCCTTTGGGATGCCAAATTAGACAAGTCTTAGATCCATGATACTGTCCTGGTGGGTGGTTCTACCTATATACCCAGGATTCAGAAACTTCTCCAAGATTTCTTCAGTGGAAAAAAACTGAGTAAGAGCATCAACCCTGATGAGGCTGTTGCTTATGGTGCAGCTGTCCAGGCAGCCATCCTTTCTGGAGACAAATCTGAAAATGTTCAAGATTTGCTGCTGTTGGATGTCATTCCACTTTCTCTTGGCATTGAAACTGCATAAAGACAAACAGAAGATTCTTGACAAGTGCAATGAAATCATCAGCTGGCTTGATAAGAACCAGACTGCAGAGAAGGAAGAATTTGAACACCAGCAGAAAGAGATGGAGAGTCTGCAACCCCATCATCACCAAGCTGTACCAGAGTGCAGGGGGCATGCCAGGAGGAATGCCTGGAGGCTTCCCTGGTGGTGGAGCTCCTCCCTCTGGTGGTACCTCCTCTGGGCCCACCATTGAAGAGGTTGATTAAACAAACCTGAGAATAAATAGGTCTAGCATTGTTCCACACACAATATTCAAAGGACCCAAATTTGTAGCAAATTCCGTGGCACTTGTAACGTTGAGCAGCTATAACAAAAAAACTGGGCATTTTTGATACTTGAATATGGAATATGTGCACAGGGAAAGGAAATAAACATTGCACTTTACAAGCACTGTATTGTTAAGGGGAAAATGCAATGTCTTAAATAAAACTGTATTTAAAATTGGCAAAAGAAAAATCTCCTGGGGACTTAAAAAAATGTCAGTTATTTTTGAGGTCTATTTTTCATGCAAATTAAAAACAGCCAATTATATCTCAAGGAACAATTGATATAAAAATAGTGTAATTTTTGGCCCACTCATAATTGGGACCATTTAGTTTCATGATCCTTTGTATGACACATCGCACTAGTTCCTAGATACTTTAATAAAGGTGTTATCCTTCCTGCTCTCTTACATCTTCATAATGGGGCTGACTTAACAAATACTTAGTAGATTGACAGAATTCTACCCAGCATTGATTATTAACTCAAATGAGGCATACATGTGGAATAAAGAATGTAATGATAAAATTTATAAAATGGTATCAATTGCTCCAGTACCTGTATCACTCTAAGGGCTAATCATTATTCTAAAATTACAGTGATGAAAGATTTTTTATTAGGCAGAGGAAAAAAATTCTGTGCATTTTTCCCCCATCCTGCCTCCTATTTTGAATCTGTCTGCAAGTCTGGTTTAAATCCTACTTAAAAGTTTACATTAAAAAACGTATGCACTTTACATAGATGTGGTGATGCTTAATTATCCATTAAAGAAGACATTTCACATTTTCTTTTTTTTTTTTAAGGATTTTATTTATTTATTTGTCAGAGAGAGCGAGAGAGCTAGCACAGGCAGACAGAGTGGCAGGCAGAGGCAGAGGAAGAAGCAGGCTCCCCGCCGAGCAAGGAGCCGGATGTGGGACTCGATCCCAGGACGCTGGGACCATGACCTGAGCCGAAGGCAGCCGCTTAACCAACTGAGCCACCCAGGCGTCCCGACATTTCACATTTTCAACATGAATGGTTTCTTACTCTAAACTTCTTCTTAAAAACATTAATTCAACAAGGGAAGGCCAGCAGTGCAAGCAATAGTTGTAGATGTTTTTCAACTGTAGCTATCAGGAGCGTATGTTGAAATACATTTGAAATACCACATTGTGGGTGGGGGGGACCTTTAATGGAAATCCAGATAACACCAAAAAAAAAAAAAAGAGAGGTCATTGCCATTGGACTATAATAAGATTAGCCTAGAGTTTGATTTTATGTCTTTTTAAGGGTATCATCATACAAAGATACTGCATCATTTTCTCTTAAATTTTCTTCTATTGATGATTGTTTTAAGATACATAATGTCAGGGATCTTTACCCTCTTTCTTCATTCAAAAGTGGCTTCTTATGCTACCTTGAACAGCACTGTTTTTGTGTATTTTAAAAGTATTTTAAGGGCACCTGGGTGGCTCAATTAGTTAAGTGACTGCCTTCTGTCCTGGTCATGATCCCAGAGTCCTGGGATCAAGTCCTGCATCAGACTTCCTGCTCATCAGGGAGTCTGATTCTCCCTCTGACCCTCATCCCTCTCATGCTCTCTCTCCCTCTCTCAAATAAATAAATAAAATCTTTAAAAGAAAATAAAGGCATTTTAAAGATGTTCTTAATTGCCTATGCATGTTTTATTGATTGATATATAAAATGAAATAGTAAATTATTTTTTTAAGATTTTATTTATTATTTATTTGACAGAAGGAGATCACAAGTAGGCAGAGAGGCAGGCAGAGAAAGAGGAAGGGAAGCAGGCTACCCCCCTGAGCAGAGATCCTGATGCGGGGCTCAATCCCAGAAACCTGGGATCATGACCTGAGCCAAAGGCAGAGGCTTTAACCCACTGAGCCACCCAGGTGCCCCTAAAATAGTAAATTATTATTAAATTTTTTGACACCCATCCACAAATGTTTTCTGATATTCCATGGTGATTTTGCATGCTGCTCCCTTAAGTATTTGATGTAAACAGGATCTCAATCTCTCTGTGTCTTTCTCTGTCTCTCTTGATTCCACCTTTTTTAAGAGTTTATTTATGTATTTAACAGTCAGTGGGAGAGAGAGCAAGAGAAAGCACAAGCAGGGGGAGCAGCAGAGGGAGCAGGAGAAGCAGGCTCCTCACTGAGCAGGGAGCCTGATGTGGAGCTTGATCCCAGGGCCCTGGGGTCATGACCTGGGCTGAAGGCAGGATACTTAACTGACCAAGCCACCTAGGCACTCCTGATTCCACCTTTTCTAAAGACTTGAATATAATCTCTTTTCTCTAAATAAAACAAGATGGGATCGGGAGGGAGACAAACCTTAAGAGACTCTTAATCTCACAAAACAAACTGAGGGTTGCTGTGGGGAGAGGGGTCAGGAGAGGGTGTTAGGGTTATGGACATTGGGGAGGGTGTGTGCTGTGAAGTGTGTAAACCTGGTGATTCACAGACCTGTACCCCTGGGGTAAATAATACATTATATGTTTATTAAAAAAATTATAAAAAAATAATTTCTTTTCTCTGTAGTAGCTGGAAGAGAACAACAACAACAACAACAACAATAATAATAATTTCTCTATTCAAAGTAGGAATGAATCAATATGCTTGCAGAGACCAGCTCTGTTCTATATGGTTATCTTAAAAAATTATTGTGGTAAAAACATACAACATGAGATCTCACCTCTTAACAAACAGATTTTAAGTGTATAGTACAGTATTAACTACAAGTAAAATGTTGATTTCTGGCACTTTTCATCTTGTATGCAAGAAATTTTATAGCCATTAAGCAACTCCGGATTTCCCTCTCATCTTAGCACCTAGGAACCACCATTCATTTTATCTTTTGCTGAGTACAGAGATCTTTTTGAGATCCCGATTTTACTTCTTTGCTGGATCATATGGTAGTTCTAATTTTAATTATTTGAGAAATTTCCATACTGTTTTCCATAGTGGCTCCATTATTATATCCCCATTATAAGTGTTACAGGGTTCTAATATTTCCATATTCTTGCCAACACTTTTATATTTTGTTTTTTTAAACATATTTTTTGTATTTATAGTGGCCATCCTAACAGATATGTCAGATGAGGTGACATCTCATTGTAATTTTGATTTTAATTTCCCTGATAAGTGATGTTGCTATCTTCTCATGTACCTGTTAATCATTTGGATTCTTTGGAGTAAATATTTAAGTCCTTTGCCCATTTCTTAATCAGTGTATTTGGTTTTCTGCTATTGAATTATAGGAGTTGCTTACATATTTTGGATTTTAATCCCTTATTTATTTTTTGATTTGTTCCCATTGACTTTGGAGTCATATAAAAAAAAAATACTGCGTGAGTGCCTGACTGGCTCAGTCTGAAGAGCATGTCGTGAGTTTGAGTCCCACATTGTGTGTAGAGATTACTTAAATACATAAATCTTAAAAAAAAAAATACTGCCAACAACAATGTCAAGGAGCTTACCTCCTGTGTTTTATTCTAGGAGTTTTAGGGTTCTGGTCTTACATTCAAGTCTTTAATTCAGTTTGAATTAATTTTTATATATAGTATAAGGTAGTGGTCTAGTTTCATTCTTTTTCCTGTGTCTGTCCAGTTTTCCCAACACCATTTATTGATAAGACTGTCCTTTCCCCATTGTATATTCTTGCCTCCTTTGTCATAAATTAATTAACCATATATGCATGGCTTTATTTCTGGGCTCTCTTTTCTGTTCAGTTGATCTATTGGTCTTTGTTTATGCCAATACCACACTCTTTTGATTACTAGAGCTTTGTAGTGTAGTTTTAAATCAGGGAGCATTTACCTCCGGCTTTGTTCTTTCTCAACATTGCTTTGGGTATTCTGAGTCTTTTATGGTTCCATATACATATTAGGATTCTTTGTTCTATTACTGTGAAAAATGCCATCAGAATTTTGGTAGGGATTGCATTGAATTTGTAGATTTCTTGGGTAGTATGGACTTTTTTTTATTATTAATCCTTTCAGTCCATGAGCACTGGATACCTTTCCATTTATTTGTGTCTTCTTCAATTTATTCATCAATGTCTTACAGTTTTTAGCATATAGGTCTTTCATTGCGTTGGTTAAATTTAGTCCTAGGTCTTTTTATTCTTTTTGATGCCATTGTAAATGGGATTGTCTTAATTTCTCTTTCTGATAGTTTCTTATTACTATATGGAAATGGAACCAATTTCTATATATTGATTTTGTATTTTGTCACTTTACTCAGTCTTTTGCTAATTTCTAGGAGTATTTTGTGGAGTCTCTAGGGTTTTCTATATATATAATCATTTCATCTGCAAATAGTGACACCTTTGTATCTTCCTTTTGTATTTGGATGCTTTCTATTTATTTTTCTTGTCTAATTGTCATAGCTAGGATTGACAAAACTGTGTTGAATAGAAGTGGCGAGAGTGAGCATTCCTGTCTTCTTCTTGATCCTAGAAGAAACACTGAGCTTTTCCCATTGACTATGACGTGTTCTGTGTATTTTTCGTATATAACCTTTATTATGTTGAGGTGTGTTCTGTCTATAGCTACTTTTTTGAGAGTTTTTAAAATCATAAATGGAAGTTGAATTTTTTGTCAAATGCTTATTCTGCATCTATCAAGATGATCATAAGATTTTTATCCTTTGTTTTGTTAATACAGTATATCACATTGATTTGTAGATGTTGAACCATCCTTTCATGCCTGGAATAAATCCCACTTGATCATGGTGAATGATCTTTTAATGTATTGTTGAATTTGGTTTGCTAATATTTTGTTAAGGATTTTTGTATCTATATTCATCAGGGATACTGAAGTATAATCGACATCATCATCTGCTGTTGCTGCTGGTTTTTTTGTTTTGTTTTGTTTTTGGTAGTGTTCTTGTCTGGTTTCAGTACCAGGGTAATGCTGGCTTCATAAGATGAGTTTGGAAGTGTTCCCCCATTTTCTGTTTTTTTTTTTTTTTTTTTTTTTTTGGAAGAGTTTGGGAAGGATAAGTATTAAATCCTTGATTGGAAGAATTCACCAGTAGAGTTGTTTGGTTTTGGACTTTCATTCACTGGGAAGTTTTTTATTAGATTCAGTTTCCTTGCTAGTAATTAGTCTATTCAGATTTTCTATTCATGATTCAGTTTTTGGATGATTGTTTTCTGGGAATTTATCAATTTCTTCTGTTTTATGCAGTTTGTTGGCATGTAAGTCTTCTTAATATTTTAGATCTTTACTATTTCTGTGGTATCAGTTGTAAATACTCTTTCATTTCTGATTTCATTTATTTTAAGCCTTCTCTTTTTCTTGCTGAGTCTAGTTATGATTTGTCAGTTTTGTTTATCTTTTCAAACAAATAGCTCTTAATTTCACTGACATTTTCTATTATTTTTTAAGCCTTTATTTCATTTATTTCCACTCTGATCTTTAGTATTTCTTTTTTTCTACTAACTTTGGCCTTTGTTCTTTTTTTCCTAGTTCTTTTAGTTGTAAAATTAAATCATTTACTTGGATTTTTCTTGTTTCTTGAGGTAGGTTTGTATTACTATGTACTGCTTTTGCTGCATCTCATAAATTTTAGGTTGTTGCATTTTCATTTTCATTTGTCTCAGTATTATTTTATTTCCTCTTTGAATTCTTGAATCCTTGGTTGCAGTAGCATGCTGTTTAATCTCGGCATTTTTGTGATTTTTTTTTCAGTTTCATTCTTCTGATTGATTTCTAGTTTCATAACATTGTGGTTGGAACGATGCTTGATATGATTTCAGTCTTCTTAAGTTTATTGAAATTTGCTTTGTGAGCTAACATGTGGTCTATTCTGGAGAATGTTCTGTGTGCACCTGACAAGACTATACTATGACTATGTATTTGCCAAAATACAGGACTGTATTTTGTGGCTTTTGGATGGAATGTTCTGTGTATATTAAGTCTATCTAGTATAATGTGATGTGTAAGGCTGACATTTCCTTTTTTTTTTTTTGTCTGGATGATTTATTCATTAATCCAAGTGGGGAGTAAAATCTCTTATTATTACATTGGTATCAATTTCTCCCTTTAAGTCTGTTAAGATTTGCTTTATATATTTAGGTACCTCCTGTTGGGGGTGTGAATATTTACGAATGTTATATCCTGTTAGATTGACCTTTTTAGCATTATGTAATACCCTATTTTGTCTTTTTATTACAGTTTTTGTTTTAAAGTCTGTCTTGTCTGTTAAAAGTACAGCTACTGCAGCTTTTTTTTTTTCATTTCCATTTGCATTGAAAATCTTTTTCTTTCCCTTCCACTCATTCTCTGTGCCCTTAGATCTAAAATGAGTCTTTTGTAAGCAATATATAGATGTCTTTTTTTAAAATTCTTTCACCCATTCTGTGTCTTTTGATTAGAAAATTCAGTTCAATTACATTTTAAGTAATTATTGATAGGCATGGACTAATTGTCATTTTATTAATTGCATTTTGGCTTTTTGTAGTTTTTCTCTGTTCCTTTCTTTGCTCTCTTCCCTTGTGGTTCGATGAATGTATTTAATGTTGTGTTTGGAATCCTTTCTCATCTTTTGTATAACTGTTGTAGATTTTCTTTTGTGGTTAGCATGAGGTTCACATATAAGTTTGTGTGTTTGTGTGCATATGTGTGTATATGTTTGTGTGTGTATATATGTTTATGTATGTGTCTATGTGTATATATATAGAGAAACTCTTTCGTCTCACTTTGTCTTTCTCTCTCTTTCAAATTTGAATGCATTCTAACAACCACATTGTTTTCCCCACTACGTATGTTTTTTGTCATATTTATATTTTTATTTTGTGTTTCCCTTAACTTATTGTAGTAATTGTTAATTTTACTACTTTTTCTCCTTTAACCTTCAACTAGCTTTATAACTGGTTGATCTGCTACCATTACTATGTATTTGCCCTGCCAGCAAGATTTTACCTTTTTTTAAAAGATTTATTTATTTATTTATTTATTTGACAGAAAGAGATCACAAGTAGGCAGACAGGCAGGCAGAGAGAGAGGAGGAAGCAGGCTCCCTGCTGAGCAGAGAGCCCAGTGTGGGGCTTGATCCCAGGACCCTGGAATCATGACCTGAGCCGAAGGCAGAGGCTTAACCCTCTGAGCCACCAGGGTGCCCCAAGATTTTACTTTTATATGTTTTATATGTTAATGTCTTTTTTCCAGATTAAGGAAGACCCTTTAATATATCTTATAAGGCTGGTTTAGTGTTGATCAACTCCTTTGGCTTTTGCTTTTCTGGAAAAAAATGTTATTTCTCCTTCAGTTCTGCTTAATAGCCTTGCCAGGTAGTGTATGCTTAGTTGGAAGTTCTTTCCCTTCAGCACTTTGAATATATCATTGCCACTTCTTTCTGGCCTGTAGAGTTTCTGCTGAAGAGTTGGCTCATCATCTTATGTGGTTCCATTGTAGGTACCAACTTGTCTTCCTTTTGCTGCTTTTAAGATTCTCTTTTTATCTTTGTTGTTTGACATTTTCATTATAATGTTTCTTGCTGTGGATATCTTTGAGTTGATCTTATTTGGAACTCTTTGTGAATCCTGGACCTGGATATCTCTTTCCTTCTCCGTGTTAGGTAAGTTTTCAGCCATTGTTTCTTCAAATAACTTGTCTGCTCCTTTTTTGTTCTCTTTTCCTTCTGGTACCCCTATAATGCAAATGTTATTCTGCTTGAGCTGTCCCATAGGCTTCTTAAGCTATTTTCATATTTTAAAATTCTCTTCCTGTTGTTCTACTCAGGTAAGTTCTGCTGCCTTATCTTCCAGGTCACTGAAGCATTCTTCTATATCATCTAGTCTGCTGGTGAGCCCTTCTAGTGTATTTCTTATTTCAGTTATTGTATTCTTCAACTTTTTTGTTTGGTACTTTTAAAATATTTTCTGTCTCTTTGGTGAAGTTCTCACTGTGTTCTTTTACTCTATTCCTGAATTTGGTGATTATCTTATGTCCCTTAATTTGAACTTCTATCAGGGAGATTATTTATCTCTGTTTTTTAAATGTCTTTTTCTGAGGTTTTGTTTTGTCCTTCATTTGGGATCACATTCCTCTGTCTCATTTTGCTTTAGTCTCTGTGTTTGTTTCTGTGTATTAGGCAAAACAGCTACCTCTCCCAGTGTTGAAGGAGTAGTCCTGTATAGGAAATGGATCTTACTGTTCAACCTTGCCCTAGCTCTTAGTTGTCTGTTGAACTTTTGTGATTGTCTAAGTAGCCCAATTTATTCTATTTATTTTCCATTTCTATTTATTTATTTCTATTTCAATTTATTTATTATTTATATAGATCCCAGTTGTTGAGGGTGTGCCAGGACCTGTCAGTGTTCCAAAGGGAATGAACTCAGTCAGTACATAGATTTAGATTGATTGGACACCAGACCCTTAGGCAGTAGCTTTTTAAAGTATGCAAAAATATACATTCTTGTGGAGCTGCGATCATGGACCCTGATGACCTTTAGATTAGATTTGGAGGTGTCCCCTGGGTGACAGCAGCATGAATCAGAGCTTCAGGTGAGAATATAAAGTCCTTTCTGAGAGGTACCAGTGAGTTGTTGAAAGACCAAGGTAGGGTATGCAGTTGGTGTCCTGAGTTTTTCTCTAGATTTGAGATATGTGACAAACCTGAAGCCTGTCCCTTTGAATGGTGCTCTAGGGCAAATAAATAGACCTCTTCCACATGGAGACTGCAGAGGTGGGGGATGTTTTAGTTCCTTGTCTGGGTAGTGCCTGTGTATGGTATCCTGCTGAGAACTGTTTTTAAGATGTTACAGTTCCATGAGGCCCAGGATTGTAAGCCCTTCTGGCCACTACAGACAGGCACTCTAGGAGCATTTCCTGTCCACACAGGGCTTGCCCACTTGTTTTAGTGAGACTGTGAGAGAGTGTTGGGAATGGGGCATGCTGGCAGGCTTAGTAAGGCCAGGAAAGAGTTCTGGGGCCAGGGCACACCTGTGGCTTTAGTGAAAATTGGAACAAGCACTGGGAGCAGTGCACATCAGTTGCTTTAGCAAGGCCAGGAAAGAGTTTTGGGAAGGGAGTGCTTATAGTTTTAGCAAATTTGTGTCCACATGTGCCCATCTCCACTAGTGAGGTAGAGGGAGAGTATAATAAATGGTGCTCTGCAGTATCTCTATTCATGGGGAAAATCCTAACTCATCCTGGCTCCCCTGGCTGATGCTTTAATATTTAGCAACTGAGTATTTACATATAATCTGTTTACCTCTCAAACTGCTACTTTGTTTGAACTCCAGTAAAGTAGTATCTCAGATCCCCAACCAATCCCCTGATTTAAGCCCTGTGGGTTTTTCAAAGCCAGATATTTTTGGGGCCTCATATCTCTGGTTTTGTTTCCAAGGTTTGGGGTGCCCCTTAGGGATAGGCTCTGCTTGTGAAATCCCTCCTTCTTGTGTGTTGCCATGCTGAGGGTGGAGTTTTTGGAAAAATTTTGCCTCTATCTTTTGCCATCTTGCTTATGGCCCTTTTCTCCTTTGTTGTGAAAGATGCTATTCAGCTAATTTTCAGTGGTTTTTTTCAGTGGGAATTACTCCATATGTAGTTGTTGATTTAGTGTTTCTATGGGAGGAAGTGAGATAAAGGGCTTCTTACACTAAAATTTAATGATATGTTTTAAAAACAAACAACAATGAAAACCACTTAAATGTGTTTGCTGAAAAAAGTATTAAACACTTTTTAAATGATGGTGTTCTAGGTGCTGGCTGTAAAGCACTGAATGAAATAAAAATTCTTGCCCTACCGGAGCTTGCAGTGAAGAGTAGAAACCAAGTGAAGAAATAATTGACTAAGAAAATAAGACAGACATAAGTGAGACAGAGAAAATAAAGGAGATATGATAGTGACAGAGTGACTCCTTTAACTTAATAATAAGAAAAGGCTTTTCTGAAGTAGTAATTTGTAATCTGAATCCTGAATGATGAGGGCAGCCATGGGAAGATCAAGAAATAAACTTTGATGCTGTTCCCTCAGCATCAAATACAAAGGTCTTAGTGTTGAAAAGAACTTGATATGGTGGAAAAACAGTCAGTTTGTATGTGAAGTCTTGTGAGAGCCCAGTGATAGGGAAGGCCTCAGAGAGTAAGGCAGGGGCAGCTCAAGTAGAGTTGTTCATTTATGTCAACTGGGTGAAAACTGCTATCTGTTTTTAGAATAAAACCATTTCCTGAGTATGCCTGAGAAATTAAAGCTGCTTTTAAGGCAGAAGGAAGTCATAATTTTAGGCTTCATTTAGAAGTGAACACAAATAAACTCATGTTCCAGTCTTTCAAGTTACTTGTTTTATATTCTCCTTTGCTCTTTTTCCTCTTGGATAAATAGCACAACTCATTGACCTTTTGCTTTACTCTAGATTTCAAGCTCTGATTTCCTTGCATGTGTGGAGACTGAGGAGGATGTAATAGTCCTTAATTCAGGGCAGTCAGGGGACAGGAGTATTACGTTTTTGAATTTGCTAGATGGGTATGTGACTAATAGTGACCACATTGATGTCTCCCAGGTGAGTGAATCACCTATTTAACATTGTTTTTTTACTTTTGGATGGATTTTTTTTTAGAGATTTTATTTGTTAGACAGAGACAGTGAGAGCAGGAACACAAGCAGGGGGAGTGGGAGAGGGAGAAACAGGCTTCCTGCCAATCAGGGAGCCTGATGCAGGGCTCAATCCCGAGACCCTGGGATCATGACCTGAGCCCAAGGCAGGCACTTAACGACTGAGCCACCCAGGCGCCCCAAGGATTATTTTAAAAATAGACTCCACACCCAGCGTGGAGCCCAATTCAGGGCTTGAACTCACAGCCCTGAGATTAAGATCTCAGCTGAGATCAAGAGTTGGACGCTTAACCTGCTGAGCCACCCAGGTGCCCCTTGGATGGATTTTTTAAAAAATATTTTTTATTTATTTGTCAGAGAGAGGGATAGAGAGCACAAGCAGGGGGAGCGGCAGGCAGAGGGAGAAGCAGGCTCCCTGTCAAGCAAGGAGCCTGATGGGTGACTCGATCCTAGGACCCCGGGATCATTACCTGAGCTGAAAGCACACACATAATTGACTGAGCCACCCAGGTGTCTCCCTTGGATGGATTTTTAAAATGCACTCCTAAAAAATGAAGTAATGATAGATGAAATTTACATAAAACTTATATGCAAGGTACTGTTTTACGAGCTTTCCAAAATTAACTTCCTTTGAAGTTATGAAAAACAATTGGGATTAAAATAAATTCTCTAGGGACACCTGGGTGGCTCAGCTGGTTAAGCGGCTGCCTTCGGCTCAGGTCATGATCCCAGCGTCCTGGGATCGAGTCCCACATCGGGCTCCTTGCTCGGCAGGGAGCCTGCTTCTCCCTCTGCCTCTGCCTGCCACTCTGTCTGCCTGTGCTCGCTCTCTCTCTCCCTCTCTCTCTGACAAATAAATAAATTAAAAAAAAAATTCTCTAAAGAATATACTAATAGCTTTTAAAATAATGATTGTTTGTTCCTTTTATGTTATGTTTTATACAAAGTGCATTTTTTCAGTCTTAAATCTGACATCAGTCACCTTCATAAAACATTAAGACCAGAGTATTTGGTTCTATTATATAGCTTTTATTGCCTTTGAAAGTGAGAGGCTGAATGTAACTCTGATAGTTTGCTGTCAGTAATACTGGTATCAGGGCTGACTTTTAGCTCTTAAAAAAGTTATTTTTACTTTGGAAACACTTTAGAGATGCATTGAACTTTTTTTTTCTAAAGCTTTATAATCCATTTATATATGTAAGACATGGTGGCATAAGTCTGCCACATATAAGGTTCACAACAGGCAAAATTCTATATGTGTGCTTTAGATTTTCCTAAAGAATACATTGTTTTGGCTGCTTTTAAACCAACAAAGACATTCCTGCTAGGTTGTGGCATTTTCGTCTCAACTTTTTTTTTTTGTCTCAACTCTTTGAAAGTTTCTATAGTACTCTTTCTTAGGTTACATGTAGATTATAAAGTATAGTTAAATGTTACGCACAATGATACTTTCGACATTCTGAGCATTAGAAGCCATTACATTTATGTTAAACTCTACTCCCTTTTATTATCAGTTTTTTTCAATAATATCAAAATAATCACTAGGTAGTCATATAACATTAAAACAAGGGAATATTGGATTTACTTTCTGGTGTAGTGTGTTCCTTTCTTTCCTGCCTTCCTGTTATACACTGGCTTGCTGTTGTATTGTGCATTAACTTAAAGGGAGCTTGAATACATAAATGGTATTGTTTGAATGAAAGGGATTGTTTTGATTTCCTTGCGCACATATTGTAAAATTTTTCATCAGATACATAGGTGGCTAGTGTTTACAGCTGCTGCTATTGATACATTTTCAAGAAATGAAATGTGCCAGATAGAGGAAGAGTCTTGGCAAGAACATTTTTCTGATATTAAAAATTATGTTAGAGACATTTTAAATCAGTAGGGAAAAGTGTTTTTGGAACAATTGACATTATTGAAGGGAAAATATAAATTGACTTCCTACCTTTCATCATACATTAGAAATAGTTTTGACTTTATACCAGTAGGGAACTTCTATTAATAAAGAATATAGTGTGTACTATTAAAAGGCAAATGATGAATTTTGAAGTTTTTAAAGTTGTGGTATTGGGTTAATATTTTTATAAGTGTTCTTATTCAGAAAGAAGAAAAGTATCCTGATATATATACATGCATATGTATGTGTATGTATATATGTATATAACATATATATGTGCACATATATATACACACACACTCACACACATATACATATATATATATGAGCAGCCATAAATGAACATAATATGTGCATAGTAAAAATCATATATATGATATGCATGGTGTGTATGGTATATATAGATGGCTTTATGTGGGTGTATGTGAGCATGTATGGGTGTGCACAGCTGTACATACATTCAGCCTTACTATTAGTAAAAAAAAGAAAATTGCAAAAGAATGGTGTAGTATAATAGAGAAAAAAGATCTAAAATAGGGGAGCCTGGGTGTCTCAGTCAGTTAACCATCTGTCTCTTGGTTTTGGGTCAGGTCATGATCTTGTGGTTGTGGGATTAAGCCCCAAGTTGGGCTGTACTTAGTTTGGAGTCTGCTTCAGATTCTTTCTTCCCCTCCCTTTCATTCACTCTTGTTCTCTCTCAAATAAATAAATAAAATCTTAAAAAAAAATAATGATCTGATTGGTGAAGGTGCTGAGGAGCATATACTCTAATTTCCTGAAGGTTGATTTCTAAAATGGTACAACATTTCCAGAAGACAAGGAGAATGAAACACAGGCAACAAAAATATTTATACTTATATCCAGCAATATTATTATTAGAAAAATTTGCTAATGAAGCTAATGTATAAAAATTATATTTGTACACTTTAGCATTATTTCTAATAACAAAAAATTAAACCACAGTTGCCCTCAAATTGCAATTTAAGTAATTAATACATGATAATACATGTAATACATGATAAAACTAATCTTTTATGTATTTAATTATATGAAAGATGTTCATAATAAATTAAATGTTAGAAACAGGACATGAAATGTGTATACAACGTAGAGTATGATGTCAGTTTTGTTTAAGAACATATTGTATATAGGAAAATAGATAAAACTATATGCTATAATATTAGCAATGTTTCTCAGTAAATGAGAAATTAATGGTGATTTTTTTTGTTAACTATATTTTCCACATTTCCAATAATGAATTTGTCTTAGTTTTGGAATAAATGATCAAGAACAGGTTGGATTTAAATTCTATTTTGTTCATAAAGAATGAAAGTATGTTTTCTGTCTTTTTACATTGTGAAGGCAGAGGGTGAAGAAACAGTAGTTCTTTTATTTACTGTTTCTTATAGATATTAAAAATATATGTTGTGTATGCTGTTGAGTTGGCTAAGGGGAAACGAGAACATAGGTAAATAATATCTCTGCTTCTCCCCTCTATACTTGGGGTTTTTGTATTTGGGGAGATTATAATCTTAATGGATTTAGTGGGAATTAATATTTACAAATAGATTTGTAGCTGAGTTTTGTGTTTCCTCAATAGTCTGGGAAACTAAAAAATGCCTTTTAAGGGAAAAAATTTTAAATAGATGAAATTTGTGCACCAGACATTCAAATTTGAAGAGCACACATGGGGGAAATTGTATGTCCTTAAATTATCAACTTATTGGAACTGAAGTGCTTTGGTACAGATGTAAAGAGTAAAACGAAAATAAGTCTCATAGTTAGTAACATCTTCTCATCTGCTCTCTGTATTACAAGTAGAAGTCCCAGTGTCCACACTTAATGGCAATAAGCTATTACAAAACAAAGAAATATGTGCTTCACAATTTCAGTTTTAGATAATGTATTCAGAAAGATGATAACGTCATGCACAGTTGTAAGGAACAAATATACTGGTTTAATTTACCTACAGATGTTCATCAGGATCCTTTTCCCTTGAAGTGTTTTTCATTTTCTCAGAAAAGTGGTATTGTGAGCTATTTAAGAAAATGTCAACTTATTTGCATATGTAAACAATTGGGTCCATGGATTATATGATTTTATTCCCATATTATTATGTAAACATTTAAATTAAACACACACCGCATATTATAAATCTGTGCTGCATGTAAGCAAGGACAATTGCTTTGCTTGGATTTATCTCTTCAAGTGAGACACTTAATGATTTAGTAAGTAGATGTTTATATGTAACAGAAATAAGCTTTTCACTGCCTCTTAAGTATTAAACACTTTTCTAGTCATATAAAACTTATTTTTTTTTATTTTTAAAGATATTATTTATTTGAGAGAGCATATGTAAGAAGAGGGAGGAGCAGAAGGAAAGGGAGAAGCAGACTCTCTGCTGAGCAGGGAGCCCCGTGTGGGTCTCAGTCCCATACCTTGGAATCATGATCTGAGCTGAAGGCAGATGCTTAACCAAGTGACCCAGGCACCCCGATAAAATTTTATTTTTTCAAAAATTAAGATTTTGATGTCAGTTGTTTTGATTACTTCTTTTCTTTTTTTTTCTTATACTGTTTTGCTAAAAATATTATCGGTTAGACATTGATAGCATGTATATCTTCATGGAGATTTTTAAATGGATTTTTTATTGACCCTGTTTGTATGGGTAGAAAATTATGCTATATCACAAAACTAGAAACAAGAACTGTTTCTTTCTATGTAAGCAGTTTTATTAGAATTAATCTGTATAGCTGTGATAGTCTCTTCGATTACATTTCTTTGATTATTGTTGTTTTCTTATTATATAAGAATGTGCTGTATTAGCTAACATAGTAACATAGTTAATTGTTACTTTAAGCTATATTTCAGTGGCATCTTATGCTTCATGTATCGAATATAGATTTTGTCATTTTCCTTATTACCCACTCTAGCCTCCCCTAATCTACTTTTTGTCCATGATCCTTATCATGGTTAGTGGTATCACCTTTCACTCCATCAGCCACACCTAAGTTACCCTTCACTCATTCCTCTCCAAGTGTTGTCCAGAGTCAACCTCTCCCCAGAATCAATCAGTTCCTGACTGATTCTTATATTTTCACTTTCATCTTCTTTACATCTCATCTCTGAGTTCATTCTCCAGACAGCCTTCAGAATAATTTTTATAAAACTTGGTCTCCTTTCTAGCTAAAGAATATTTAAAGAAGCATCTTTAGGGTGCCTGGGTGGCTCAGTTGGTTGAGCATTTGCCTTCAGCTCGGGTCATGATCCCAGGGTCCTGGGGTTGAATCCCATATCAGGGTTGAATCCCGTATCAGGTTCCCTGCTCAGTGGATAAGTCTGCTTTTCTCTGTTTCTCTCTGCTGCGTCCCCTGCTTGTGTGTTCTCTGTCAGATAAATAAAATTTAAAAAAAATTAAAAAAAATTTCATATATATTTCTTTAAGAATTTTTCAATGTTTAAACTATTCCTAAAAAGAATATTGCTTTCTGAAATACTTTTCTCCATACCACTATTGAATTTTATTTTCATTGAAGTTTTATATTAAAGTCCACCTAAAAGTTAATTTAATATATGGCAGTTTTAATGGTTAAAAGGCCATTAAAAATCCTTAATGGTGAAAAGTGAATAATTATAATTTGAGTAACATAGAAAGGTACACTTTACTATCAGTTGCCTATATATAGATTACCACCATGTCACATTATTTGTGAGAGTCAGATACTGCCATTAAATTGCACATGAATATATTTTGTTTTGGGGAGGAATTTTGGTGCTGACCTAGCTGAATGGTAAGGAGCATGTATAATTTGCAAAGTCAGAAATGGTTGGCGATGAAAGATATCATTTAGTCCAGTGCCTTTCTTTGAAAGAGGGACAGGGAAGTGACTTACCAAAGGTAGTATAGGTAGTTATAGAGCAAAGTAGCTAGTAGTAGACTAGTTGAACTTAGTATGTGAGTTATTTGGATTATTTGGAAAAATTATTAAGCATTTGAAATAGACTTATTTTTTAACAAAGTAAAAACTATGTATTAAAAGTTTAAAATATTTTGTAAAACACATTCCTTTACTTGGGCATGCATTCTTGGTTAAATATTGGTAAAAAGCGTAGAATGTTTGATTAAAAATGAAATGTACTTAGAAACTAAAACGAAGTAGTTAGTAGTCTTTATCAGTAATTGGAAACTAGACTAGATCATAATTTTAGTGCATTGCTTTAATATTCCAATATCTACCCATTATTTTTTATCTATATAACATTTAAAAAGATCTAAATTTGTTATTGTACAGGAAGAGGAAAGAATTAACATGAGATTTAAAGAGAAAAACCAAACAGAAAGTTTGAAAAGGATTCCCTGAATGGTAAATTGGCAGAGTTAAGGTGGCAAAGAAAAAGATGTTTATGTATCTGTTAAACTGGAGTCCAAGTGAAAAGAGCATGTTAAAAACAGAATTTAGGGAGCAAGATGGCAGCATAGTAGAAGGACCTTAGGCTCTCCTCATCTTCAAAACATGACTAGATAACTGTCAAATCAACCTAAATACTTCAGAAATAGACCTGAAGATTGACAGAACAAACTCTAGAACAAAAGAGATAGAAGAGGCTACAGTGAAGAAGGTGAAAAGTGTGGAAATGGGGTTTAAGGGAGAAAAGGACCTCAGATGCTACAGAGGGGAGGGTGTTCTCAGAGAAGGGAGAGAGAAAAACGGGCACACAGGGGAATGCACAAGGAGAACATTTCCTCAGAGCTATTGGCCTGGAAAAAAGAAGGGCTAAAGTCTGGAGTTTTAAAGGTCAGTTGGTTTGGCTTGTGTAGAGCCCTGAGGGCATTGTCCTATTCCTAGAGAGAAGGCAGGCAAACAACCTGGGGGCAGATAGCATGGAAACAGCAATTTAAAGAATGCCTGGGGCACATACTGGGGGGATTATTTGCTTTTTTCAGAGTGTATCCCTAAGAGGTAACTTTCAGAGAGACACATCTCCAGGAACAAAGAACCTGGCTGGCACCATTTTCCTAAGCATAAAAACAGAGCCATCTGTGGGAAGCAGCTCATTGCTGACACTGACAACCAAACTGGCTTCATACCAAGGCCCATAGCCCTGCATTCCTGTGGAACTGCCCTTCTTAGGATTGTCTCAGTCTCAGCATGGAAGGCCTCTCTCCCGAAGACCAGCATAGACTCCTGCCCACACCCCGCCCCCTGACAACAGACTTCTGTGGGTCCTACGTTTTGGTAGAGGTGCTAACAGGTCTCATTTGACAAGCAGACCAGAGCACACATATTTAAAACTTAACAGTCAGGCCAGGTACCAAACACTGCTAATAGGCAGGATAGCCTTTGCAGATCACTGCTCTGAAGGATAAAGCAGACAAAACACATCAGCAGAGCACATGCAACACAAACCAGAGACTCTCCCTGAAACACTAGGCCCTGGGCACTACATGATCTCTTCTTCATAAGGCAGTTACTCTCAGGAGCAGGAGACACAATTGGCTTTTCTAACACACAGAAGTCAGCAGAAACTTAAAGAAAATGAGAGGACAGAGGGTTTTATTCCAAATGAAAGAACAAGATAAGGCCATGGCCAGAGATCTAAGCCGAACAGGTATAAGAAATATCAAAGGGGACTCTTTGAGTGCAAAGGAGAGACCCAAAGTGACAAAAATAAGAAAGGATCAGAGAAAATCTCCAGAACAACAGCAACAACAACAACAACAACAACAACAACAACAAAACAAGGAATAAGTGGGAATAAATACATATCCATCAATAATTGCTTTGAATGTAAATGGACTGAATGCTCCAATGAAAACACATAGGGTAACAGAGTGGATAAAATAAGAACCATCTATATGTTGCCTACAAGAGACTCATTTTAGACCTAAAGACACCTGCAGATAAAAATTGAAGGGATGGGGAAACATTTATCACACACATGGATGTCAAAAGAAAGCTAGAGTTGTAATACTTATATCTGACAAACTAATATATATAGATATTTAAATTCAATTAGTCAACACATAGTACATAATTAGCTTCAGATGTAGTGTTCAGCAGTTCATCAGTTGCATATAACTAACACTCAGTGCTTATCACATGTGCCCTCTTTAATGCCTATCACCCAGTTGCCCCATACTCCGGCCCCCCTCCCTTTTCACAGCCCTCAGTTTGTTTCCCAGAGTCAAGAGTCTCTCATGGTTTATCTCCCTCTCTGATGACTTCCCATTCAGTTTTATCTCCTTTCCCTTATGGTCCTCTGCACTGTTTTTTGTATTCCAGATATGAGTGAAATCATATAATTGTCTTTCTCCAGTTGACTTATTTCCTTTAGCATAATACCCTCTAGTTCCATCCACATCAATGTCAATGGTAAGTATACATCATTTCTGATGGCTGGCTGAGTAATATTCTGTTGTGTGTGTGTGTGTGTGTGTGTGTGTATACGTATACACACTTACATAGATACATATATACATACTGTATCTTCTTTATCCATTCATTTGTCAAAGGACATCTAGGCTCCTTCCACAGTGACAAACCAGACATTAAAACAAAGACTGTACAAGGAACAGGATGCTATCTCTTAATAAGGGGGACAGTCAACAAGAAGATATAACAATTGTAAATATTTCTGCACCGGACATAGGAGAACCCAAATGTATAAAACAAACATAAAGGAACTAATTGATAGTAGTACAATAATATTAGAGGACGTTAACACCCCACTTACATGAATGGACAGAGCATCTAAACAAAATTAAGAAAGAAACAATGGCTTTGATTGGCACAGTGGACTAGATGAACTTAATAATTATATTCAGAACATTCCATCCTAAAACATCAGAACACACAGTCTTTTCAAGTGCATGTGGTACATTGTCCATAATAGATCACATACTAGGTTACAAATCAGGCCTCAACAAATTCAAGAAAATTGAAGTCATCATATCAGGCATCCTTTCTGACCACAATGTTACGAAACCAGTAATCCCTCAGAAGAAATAATCTGGAAAGAACACAAATATGTGGAGGTTAAACAATATGCTACTAAACAATGAATGGGTCAACTTGGAAATCAAGGAATAAATAATACATGGAAACAAATGAAAATGAAAGCACAACATCCCAAAACCTTTAGGATGCAGCAAAATGGTCCTAAGAGGGAAGTGTATAGAAGAATAGGCCTACCTCAAGAAGCAAGAGAAAACTCAAATACACAATCTAACCTTACAGCATAAGGAGCTAGAAAAAGAATAACAAAGCCTAAAACCAGTAGAAGGAAGGAAATAATGAAAATTAGAGAAGAAATAAATGATACAGAAATTAAAAAAACAGAACAGATCAATGAAACCAGGAGCTGATTCTTTGAAAAAAATAGTAATATTGATAGAACCCTAGCCAGACTTATCAAAAAGAGAAGAGAAAGGATCCAAACTAATAAAATCACAAATGAAAGATAAATAGCAACACCACTGGAATTTCAACAATTATAAGAGAATATTATGAAAACCTGTGTTAACAAAATGGACAATCTTGAAGAAAGGGTAAATTCCTAGAAACCTGTAACATAACCAAAAATGAGACAGGAAGAAATAGAAAATTTGAATAGACTGATAACTGGCAAATAAACAGAATTAATAATAAAAAAATGCCCATCATGTTCAGGACAAGATGACTTTACAGGTGAATTCTACCAAAAATTTGAAGAGTTAAGACCTATTCCTTTCAAATTATTCCAGAATATGGAAAAGGCAGGAAAACTTCCAAATTCTTTTTTTTTTTAAAGATTTTATTTATTTATTTGACAGACAGAAATCACAAGTATGCAGAGAGGCAGTCAGAGAAAGAGGAGGAAGCAGGCTCTCCGCTGAGCAGAGAGCCCGATGCGGGGCTCTATCCCAGGACCCCGAGATCATGACCTGAGCCGAAGGCAGAGGCTTTAACCCACTGAGCCACCCAGGTGCCCCCCAAATTCATTTTATGAGGCCAGCATTACCCTGTTGCAAAAACCAGATGAAGACTCCACCAAAAAAAAAAAAAAGAAAAAGAAGTACAGGCCTATATTCCTGATGAACATATATGCAGAGATTCTCAATAAAATACTAGGAAACTGAATGCAGCAGTACATTAAAATAATATTTACCACAATCCACTTCGATTTATTCATGGGTTTCAAGGATGGTTCAATAATTACAAATCTTTCAATGTGATATATACCACATTAATAAGTGAAAGAATTAGAATCATATCATCCTTTCAATACATGCAGAAAAAGCATCTGACAAAGTTTAACATCCATTCCTGATAAAATCCCTCAACAAGATAGATTTTACAGGGAACATAATTCAACATAATAAAGACCATACATAAAAAACACATAGCTAGTATGCCAAATAGTGAATAACTGAGAACTATTCCTGAATAGTCAGCAACAGGACAAGGATGTCCAGTCTTCCTGTTGTTATTTATCATAGTACTGGTAGTCCTGGCCACAGTAATACACAACAAGAAGAAATAAAAGGCATCCAAATTGGCAAGGAATAAGTCAAATTTTCACGGTTAGCAGATGATATGGCACTATATACACACAGAAACTGATCCCACCAAAAACTGCTAGTGCTGATACACGAATTCAGTGAAATTGTAGGATACAAAATCAATGTGCAGAAATGTGTTACATTTCTATACACCAGTAATGGTTCAGCAGGAGGAGAATCCATTTCATTTACAATTGAACCAAAAATAATAAAATAGCTAGGAATAAACCTAACCAAAGAGGTGAAAGACCTGTACTCTGAAAACTATAAAAAATTGATGAAAGAAATTGACGACAACATAAAGAAATGGAAGACATTCTGTGCTCATTGATTGGAAGAATAAATACTGTTAAAATGGCTATGCTACCCAGCGAAATCTGCACATTCAGTGCAATCCCTATCAAAATACCAACAGCATTTTTCACAGAGCTAGAACAAACTGAAAATTTGTATGAAACCATAAAAGATCCCAAGTAGCCACAACAACCTTGAAAATGAAAAGCAAGGCTGGAAGTGTTACCATGCTGTTCTTCAAGTCCTTCAAGCTGTTGTGATCAAAAGAGTAAGGTATTTGTACAAAAATACACATAGGGATCAGTGAAACAGAAGAAAAAAACCAAGGAATGAACCCACAGCTATATGGTCAATTAATGTTCAACCAAGCAAGATAGACTATTCAGTGGGAAAATGATAGTATCTTCAAAAAATTGTGTTTGGGAAACTGGACAGCAACATGCAAAAGAATGAAATTTCGCCACTGTCTTGTATCATTGAGAAAAATAAATTCAAAATGGATTAAATACTTAAAAAGTGAGACCTGAAACCATAAAATTCCTAGAAGGGAATGCAGGCAGTAACTTCTTTGACATTGACCCTAGGAACTTTTTTTCTAGATGTCTTGAGGCAAGTTAAACAAAAGCAAAAATAGACTATTGTGTCTTCATCAAAATTAAAAGGTTCTGCATCAGCAAGGCAACAATCAACAAGACTTAAAAGGCAACGTAAGGAGTAAGGGCAGATATTTAAAATAATATAGCTGATGAAGGGTATATCCAAAATATATAAGAAACTTATAAAATTTGAAATGTAAAAAAGAAATAATCCATTTAAGAAATGGACAGAAGACGTTAATAGACACTTTTCCAAGGAAGACTTATAGATGGCCATCTGACACAGGAAAAGATTCTCAACATTACTTATCATCAGGGAAATGTAAATCAAAAGTATAATGAGATATCAATTCACACCTGTCAGAATGGCTAAAATCAGCAGAGGAAACAACAGGTGTTGGCAAAGATGTGGAGAAATGGGTACCCTGTTGCCCTGTGGTAGCAATGCAAACTTGTGCAGTCACTACAGAAGATAGTATGGAGGTTCCTTAAAAAGTTAAAAATAGAAGTGCCCTATCATCCAGCATTGCACTACTAGTATTTATTCAGACAATATAAAAATACTGATCAAAAGATACACGTGCACTCTGATGTTTCTAGAGGCATTATTTACAATAGCCAAATTATGGAGACAGCCAAAGTGTCCATTGACTGGTGAATGGATAAAAAAGTGAGATACACACACAGACACACAGATACACAATGAATATTACTCCACCATAAAAATTAATGAAATCATGCTATTTGCATTGAAATGGATCAAGCTAGAGGGTATTATACGAAGAGAAACAAGTCAGAGAAAGACAAATACCATATGATTTTAATCATGTGAAATTTAAAAAACAAAGCAAACAAGAATATGGGAGTAAAAGGGAGAGACCAACTAAGAAACAGTTTTAACGATGAAGAACAAACTGTTATTGGGAAGTGGGTGAAGGGATGTATTAAATAGGTGATAGGGATTAAGGAGTGCAGTTGTTGTGATGAGCATTGAGAGTTTTTTTTTAAGATTTTATTTATTTGAGAGAGACAGAGAGAATGAGCGGGGGAGGGGGAGCAGAGGGAGAGGGAAGAGAAGACTTCCTGCTGAGCAGGGAGCCCAGCGTGGGACTGGATCCCGGGACCCCAAGATCATGACCTGAGCTGAAGGCAGATGCTCAACTAACTGAGTCTCAGGTGCCCAAACAGTGAGTGTTGTAATGAAATTGTTGAATATCTACTCTGAAATTATTACACCCAAAACTAATATTATCACACTCTATGTTAGCTATGAGAATTAGTATTGTTTTTTTAAATGATTTTATTTTAGAGGGGGAGAGAGAGAGTACAAATGGGGGTGGGGGATGGGCTGTGGGAGAGGGAGAAGCAGACTCCCTTCTTGGCAGGGAATCTCACATGGTGCTCTGTCGCAGGACCCTGGGATCATGACCTGAGCCAAAGGCAGACACTTAACTGACTGAGCCACCCAGGCACCCAACTAAGATAAATTATTATAAAAAGTTACAAAAAACCCCCTTATACAGTGAATCACACATCAAACACAAACACACTACACACAACATACACACAGCATTGTACATTACAAACAGCAACATTAACCACACACAGGGAACATACAACAAAGACATATCAAACATATACTACAAAATCACATACACAGCTCACACACCACACATACTTCACACAGTCATCTCACATGCCATGGGTACAAAACATACACACCACTCTTGAACAAATATTAAAAGAAAAAAAACAGTTTATACTTTTAGTGATCTGGAGGGTATTTTGAAGAGATGACGAAGCTGTTGTGTTAGGGGGACAAAGACTCCTTCAACCACTAAGTTATAATGTGTTTCACACTTTTTGGCTTTAGAGCCCTTTTCTACTCTTAAAATTATTGAGCATACCAAAGAACTTTAAAAATGTTGGTTATATCTATTACTAATTTTTTATTAGATTTAAAACTGAAAAAAAATTAAAATACAGGTATACATAAGCATACATTCCCTTTGCCATTAGAGTGATAATTCATTCCATGTCATGTAGCTCCTGGAAAACTGCACCATATGTTTGTGAGACAATATGCTTTAAAAAGTCGAGTAACTTATTAGTATTATTTTGAAACTAATTTTTTCCTTGCACACACCCCTGAAAGTAACCTTGTAATGCCCAGGAGCCCTTTGAGCACACTTTGAAAATTGCTGTTTTTTCATAGTAGTCTGTATGTATGGGACTATTATGGGTAGAAGCCAAGGTTGAGAGAAATAAAGATGACAATGGTACTGGAATTCTGTCTTACTTTCATCTCTTCTTCCCTGAGTGCATTAGTGTACTTTTTGCATGTTGTAGTGAGGTATCTTGATTTGGTGGGAATCTTGGTTATCAGCAGCAATAAGAGCAGTCAGATTGGCTGGATAGTTCTCCAAATATGTATGTTTGAATACCAGTGCCTACTGAGATGGTATTTATTGTACATAGATGTGGGAGGTGTCCTTGCCAAATAAGATAGGGAAATTTTGCATACTGTGCACTTCTCCCTTCCTTTGAAGAATCACAGTGCATGTTAACATAGTAAAGGATCGAAAGTGTCCCATAGTACAAAAATTAATTTTGTTAATTAGGTTATTCCAGGGCATTTATTGTCATCTCATGGATTAGTAGTGTCCTTGAAAAGATTTGGGAAGTCTTGGTTTGTATGATATAAAATTCTTACTCATTTTTTACACATAGTGTTCACTACTCCAGTTTTATACTAGGGAAGTTGGTGTTGTTCTTATTAATGAGGAAGCAACCAGAGAAATTTGTGTAGATATGCATCATTTGGTGGGAAGGTAGCATACTGTTGCCAACAAAAAGTGTGCCAAAATAATACAAATTTTTGTTTTGGGAGTGTAAATATATAGATAAATGAAATCCCATGAATGCATTCTACTTAGACTTTTAAAATGCCACAGTGAGAGGGTCACATACATGGGTGGCTCAGTTGCTTGAACATCTATCTGCCTTAGGCTCTGGTCATGATCTCGGGGTCCTGGCATCGAGCCCCGTGTGGGGCTCCTTACTCAGCAGGGAGTCTGCTTCTCCCTCTCCCTCTGCTCCTTCATCCTTATGCTCACACACACTCTCTCTCTCTCTCTTTTAAAAAATTTTTAAATTTTTAATTTAAATTTAAATTTAAAATTTAATAATAAATAATATTATTTATATTATATACATATAAATATATAAAAATATATATATTTATAAATAATAAATTTTATTCATCTATAAATATTTATAAATAATAAAAAATAATAAAATTTAAAATTAAAAAAATTTAAAAAATTTTTAAAAATCTTTAAAATGCCACAGTAAAAGAAAAAAATAATTTCAGTATGTATTAAAATGTCTGATAAGATCAGCATGCTTTCTCATTTTAAAGAAAGTTCACAACAGTAGAGAAAGTTACCTGTTTCCTCAATGTGATAAAGTATATGTTTCAAACCAAGTATTTCTGCTATGTTTAATGATAAAATACTTGGAAAATTCTACTTAAACTCAGGAACAGCATAAGGGTGTTCACAACCACCAGTAATTTGTAGCCCTTCTTATTTTGGGGGGTTAGGAAGGCATTGTGTATTAGCCAGTGCAATGAGACAAGAGAAAAAAAATAAAGATTAGAAAGGAATATATTAATTTTTGTACATTATATGAATATCTGATAACAGAATAAATATATCAAAATTAAAATCAATTCAACATACAAATAATGAGTTAAATGGTGTTAATTTGGAAAAAAGTCCTATTTATTATAGCAGTAGGAAACATTCAGTGAGATACCAATAAGAATTTCAAAATTATTGAGGCACCTGGGTGGCTCAGTGGGTTAAGCCTCTGCCTTCGGCTCAGGTCATGATCCCAGGGTCTTGGGATCCAGCCCCACGTTGGGCTCTCTGCTCAGCAGGGAGCCTGCTTCCCCCCTCTCTCTGCCTGCTTCTCTGTCTACTTGTGATCTCTTTCTCTCTGTCAAATAAATAAATAAATAAATAAATAAAATCTAAAAAATATTTCAGAATTATTTTTTGTAAATATTTATTGACAATATAATGTTAAATTTTATTTTGAACAATAAATATTTGAGAATAGCCATGACCAGATTTCTTTAGTACCGTGAAGGGGAACTAGTCCTACTAACTATGAAAAAGAATGTTAAAGCTATAGTAATTAAAATAGTTTTCTTCTGTTTTAGGAATAGACAAATGGATTACTGGAACAGAACAGAGCGTTCAGCAAAGATCTTAAAATATTCGAGAACTTAATGTATGACGGAAGAGGCATTTGAACTCAGTATAGATTAGTTACCCAGTTTCCAAACTTTGATTTGATAAAAAGATCTGGCACAAAATTAAATACTACATCATAGTTTGAAAGTAAGTGTATTTGTAACATGCAGCAAAGGGCTCATGCTCTTAATATTCAAAGACTTTTTAGAAAATAAATGTAAGTGATTAAAATCCCAATGTAAAATGGCAAAACCCTTGAATAGTCATTTCATAGCTAAAGAAATACAGATAACCAATAAATATATAAAAGTTAATTATAACACAGTTAAATAAATGTAGATTAAAGCCACCAGTGATATAATATTTTTAAGAAACTAACAAAATTAACAAAGGGGGGGCACCTGGTGGCTCAGTGGGTTAAAGCCTCTGCCTTTGGCTCAGGTCATGATCCCGGGGTTCTGGGGATCATGGCTCCCCAGATCCCGGGGTTCAGGCTCTCTGCTCAGCAGGGAGCCTGCTTCCTCCTCTTTCTCTCTCTCTCTCTGCCTGCCTCTCTGCCTACTTGTGATCTCTGTCGGTCAAATAAATAAATAAAATCTTTAAAAAAATTAACAGGTTAAAATGTGTGATAATATGATCATAGTGCATGAGAAATTGGGAAAAAAGAACTTAATATTAATACCACTCTTTGTCCTTTTCTTTTTGGAGGAAATTTCATGATATTTATCAGTATTTGGCTCAGCAACTCCAGTTTTGGAATTGTAGGATTTTGGAATCATACACTTAATTCTTTTCAAATATGCAAAGATGCATGTACAAAAATATTGGATGCAGTATGCCTGTCAGAGATGGACTAGTAAAATAAATCTACTGTCACTCTTCCTCTGGTTCATTGTGCTTCAACCACAGTAGCCTTTTGTTTTCTTGAATATACCCAGTCATTTCCACTTTACGGCCTCTGCACTAGTTATTCCCTCTGGTTTGAAAGTTTTTCCCTCATATTTTTTTTTTAATCTTTTTTAAAAAAATTATTTGTCAGAGAGAGAGGGAGAGAGAGCAAGCGAGCACAGGCAGAGTGGCAGGCAGAGGCAGAGGGAGAAGCAGGCTCCCTGCCAAGCAAGGAGCCCGTTGTGGGACTCGATCCCAGGACGCTGGGATCATGACCTGAGTTGAAGGCAGCCGCTTAACCAACTGAGCCACCCAGGCGTCCCTTCCCTCACATTTTTAACATGACCTACTCTTTCTTGTCATTCAGGTCTTAGCTTAAGCATCACTTCTCAAGTCATTCTGAACTCCCTACCATGAAGTGGCTCCCACTCCCCATCATATTACTCTGTTTTATTTTCATCATAGTAGTTACTACTATTTGACATGTTCTTGAGTGTTTGTGTGTTATTTGTTTCCCCAAATGTGAAAAGGCAGTATAACTTGGTGATTAAAAATATTGACTCTGGAGTATAGTTGGGTTCAAATTCTTGCTCTGGCATTTACTACCTGTTGGCACTTGGGAGTAATTTTAACTTAATCTCTATATGTTTGACTTTCCTCATATGTAACACTGTCAGTGAGAATAGAACCTACTTTGCAGACTTGCTGTGAGAATTAGATCAACTTTTAACACCTAAAGCACTTAAAGCAATATTTATGATGTAGTAGACACTCACAAAATATTTGTTGATCAAGTGTATTAAATTATCATTAATTCATGCAAGAGAATATTATGAAACCATTTCAGTGAATGAGGTAGTTTTGTGTGTGTTGATGTGAATCTACTTCAGAATGTCGTATTAGTGAGGATAGGCTAGTATACACTGAGATATTCATCTCAAAATATTAGTATCTTTAAACAAGACTTATTTCTTGCTCATCCTACATGTCCATCACGTATCAGTGAAGGTCTCTGCCCCATGTTGTTCTCGTTCTGGATTCTTGGCTCCAACATATTCAAAAGGAAGTATAAGACACATAATGGTATCTTAGATGATTTCATCTAAAAGTACCACCCTTCACTCTAGTCACATTGCATTGGCCAAGGTAAGTCACATAGCCACACCTAACTTCAGGGAGTAGGAAGGTACATTTCTGTCATTTTCCTTTAAGGAGGAGAACCTGCAATGTCAGTGAACAGTCATTATTAATGGGAATATAATAATTGAGACAAATTATATATGTAAAGTACTTGGATGTGTACAATAAAAATGTGTGGAACAAGCCATAAAAAGCTCATAACAGTAGCATTCTCTTGGAAGTGGAATGTTTGCTTTTTACATTATACCTTTATGTACTGTGTGATAGCTTTTTCATGTATTACTTTCATAACTAAAAATAAATGTCTCCCAACTTCCCCTCACATATACTTTGACAATGTCAGGGGAAATACTATTAAAATTGAGTCTTCACATGGAGATGGGAACTGATTTAGCTACAACTGAAAGTGGGTGGGAATAAATAGATTATTTTCTGGGTAAAGAAGTGTAGAATGGGGTTCCTCAAGGACCAGTGGCAATACTGAAGTTCCTGGTGGAGAGAGTGGCATAGTAGACTTTCCAAGTTTACCTGTAACTTAGTTTTCCAGGTAGTTAATTGTCAACCAAGTGGGTCAGACCACAAAAAAAATTTTTTTTAAAGATTTTATTCATTTATTTGACAAAGATTACAAGTAGGCAAGAGAGGCAGGCAGGGAGAGAGAGGAGGAAGCAGGCTCTCCTTGGAGCAGAGAGCCCGATGTGGGGCTCGATCCCAGGACCCTGGGATCGAGCCCCACATCGGGTATGGTATCTGATTTGAGAAGGATACACAGATATGGAAAGTCTGATTTGAGAAGGATACACAGATATGGAAAGTCTGACTGGAGGTGCATATTTAGTTATAAGTATATGGATTGGTAAGTGGAAAGAATTTTAAAATTTAAAAGTTACTGAAGGATTTACAAAGTAAGAGATTTGTGTACAGAAAACACTAGGAGAGTTTAAAGGGAATTTTTCTATTATCCTTAATTGCCCTTATATTTTAGAGATTGCTGTTATACACTTATTTTAATTATCTGTATTTAAAGCCATAGTTAAGGAAATTATGACTTAGTATGTTTTAAATATACATTTTATTCCATTGTCATAGACTTCTGTTAAAATGAGTTCTGTAATACTTACATTTTACATACAAAGGCAAACCAGTCCTGTTCAAGACTTGTAAAAAAAAATTTTTTTTTGAAGATTTTATTTATTTATTTGACAGAGAGATCACAAGTAGGCAGAGAGGCAGGCAGAGAGAGAGGGGGTAAGCAGGCTCCCTGCTGAGGAGGGATTCAGATGCAGGGCTCCATCCCAGGACCCTGAGATCATGACCTGAGCCGAAGGCAGAGGCTTAACTCATTTAGCCACCCAGGTGCCCCAAGACTTGTCAAAAATTTTAAAGGATTGGGTTCAGGAGTGAAAAAATCAATAACCATACGTAAGCGGGAGTCCAGAAAATCTGTGTCAACAGGTCTTTCTGTTACTTTACCTGATGACTTTTCAAGGGGCTCATGGGATATAATGACATACCTGAGATATGCGTGATAAATCTACTTTTTGTGCTTTATATTCTTACATGATCATACTGAAGACAACAGGATTTTCTCAACATTACTTGCACATAGTATGTCAAGGAATGTTTCAATCTAAGTATTGTTCCTTAAAATCCACTGCATTTAGATTTTGCTGCTCACCATATACTTCTTGGTTAATGATCTATATTAACTACTGAGGTGGGATTCCTGATCAAGAATTTGAGATATATCTTGAAGAAGTGTTTTGAAATAGGTGTCATAGTCTGCCTTTCCTTAAATTTCTAGTAATTCTAAGCTTTTCCCTTATTAATTACTCATGCATAATCAGTGAGTTTAAGAAAATTATCAGATATGATATTCAAAATGCTATCAAATGCAATATGATAGAAAATAGGAACATGTAGTATATAAGTGTGCAGATTTTTAAATATCTGATATAGATGAAAGGCTTTAAATTTTAATAGTATGCTACATTAGGAAAAAAGCAAACATTACTTTTACCTTTTGATCACATTTGCAAAATAGTCATTCTTAATGAAAACTAAAAAGGTTAGGTCATAGTCATAATAGTCAACTTTTCTTGCGTATTGTCTTGTAGAGCAGCTGAAAAGAGACAATAAGCCTCCTATTCAAATCAACAATTCTGTATTGAGCTATTATTTACTCAGCACTACAATTAGGTGTGAAGAATACAGGAAAAAAATTATAAAATATCTTGATTTCAAGGAAGTTAAAATTTTCCTCTTTTATTTGCTGAGCCAGGTTAAATAATAAAGCTGGCCAGTTTCAGAGCTCAGAAAGAGCCTTCCATCTCTAGAGGCATTTTTATTACTATGTTAAATTTCCTCTTTGAACAGCATGAATGACTTCATTGAGTAGAGGACAGTTGAATTGGACTTTAAAGGACTTTACTGGGAGAAGAACAACAGAAGTGGGATTTAAAAATGGTAATGAGGAAACTGGTCCAACCTGAGAAGGCATGTCCTAGGAAGTAAGGAAATAAAAATATAAATAATAATATAATGGCAGGTAATATTAATTGGATATTTACATGACAAGCACTGTTCAAGTGCTTTTTTAAAAGAGATTTTATTTATTTATTTATTTATTTGTGTGAAAGAGAGTGAGTGAGTGAGCTGGGGGAGGAGCAGAGAGAGAAGGACAAGCAGACAGTGTGCATGCTGAGTACATTACCAACACAGCTAAAATGAAGAGTCGGATGCTTAACTGAGTGAGCCAACCTGGTGCCCTGCAAGTGCTTTTAATACATGAACTAATTTCATTCTCATGCCAACAGCATGAGATAGGTACAGGGATGATTCCAAAACCCTCAGATTGTTTCTTAGAGTCCATAGTATCTCATGGTTCATCTCGCCTTCCAATTTTCCCCAACTCACTTCTCCTTTCCTTCTCCCAGTGTCCTCCGTGTTATTCCTTATGCTCCACAAGTAAGTGAAAACACATGATAATTGACGTTCTCTGCTTGACTTATTTCACTCAGCATAATCTCCTCCAGTCCCGTCTATGTAGGTACAAAACGTGAGTATACATCCTTTCTGATAGGGGCATAATCTTCCATTGTATATATGGAACGTATTTTCTTTATCCATTCTTCTGTTGAAGGGCATCTTGGCTCTTTCCACAGTTTGGTGATTGTGGCCATTGCTGCTATGAACACTAGGGTACATTTGGCCCTTCTTTTCACTACATCTGTATCTTTGGGGCAAATACCCAGTAGTACAATTCCCGGGTCATAGGGTATCTCAATTTTTAATTACTTAAGGAATTTCTTAAGGAATCTCCAAGCTGTTTTCAAAGTGGCTGCACCAACTTGCATTCCCATTACACAACAGTGTAAGAGGGTTCCCCTTTCTCTACATCCTCTCAAACACTTGTTGTTTCCTGTCCTGTTAATTTTGGCCATTCTAGGTGGTGGAAGGTGGTATCTCATTGTGGTTTTGATTTGAATTTCCCTGAGGGCTAATGATGATGAACATTTTTCCATGTGTCTGTTAGCCATTTGATGTATTCTTTGGAGAAGTGTCTGTTCATGTCTTCTGCCCATTTTTTGACATGATTATCTATTTTGTGTGTGTTGAGTTTGAGGAGTTCTTCATAGATCTTGGATATCAGCCCTGTGTCTATAGTGTCATTTGCGATTATCTTCTCCTATTCCATGAGTTCCCTCTTTGTTTTATTGACTGTTTCCTTTGCTGTGCAGAAGCTTTTGATCTTGATGAAGTCCCAAAAGTTCATTTTCACTTTTGTTTCCTTTGCCTTTGGAGACATATCTTGAAAGAAGTTGCTGAGGCCGATGTCGAAGAGGTTACTGCCTATGTTCTCCTCTAGGATTCTGATAGATTCCTGTCTCACGTTGAGTTCTTTTATCCATTTCGAGTTTATCTTTGTGTATGGTGTAAGAGAATGGTCGAGTTTCATTCTTCTACATATAGCTGTCCAATTTTCCCAGCACCATTTATTGAAGAGACTGTCTTTTTTCCACTGTATATTTTTCCTTCTTGTCGAAGATTATTTGACCATAGAGTTGCCGGTCCATATCTGTACTCTCTACTCTGCTCCACTGGTCTGTGTGTCTGTTTTTGTCCTGGTACCATGCTGTCTTGGTGAACACAGTTTTGTAGTAAAGTTTGAAATCAGGCAACGTGATGCCCCCAGTTTTTTTTTTTTTCAACATTTCCTTAGCAATTCGGGGTCTCCTCTGGTTCCATACAAATTTTAGGATTGTTTGTTCCAGCATTTTGAAAAATGCTAGTGGAATTTTGATTGGGATGGCATTGAAAGTATAGATGCCTATAGCCACTATAGACATTTTAACAGTGTTTATTCTTCTGATCCATGAGCGTGGAATGCTTTTCCATCTTTTTGTTTCGTCTTCAATTTCTTCCATGAGAATTTTCCCTGAGTACAGATTCTTTACCTCTGTAGTTAGGTGTATTCCCAGGTATCTTATGATTCTTGGTGCTATGGTAAATGGAATCGCCTCTAATTTCCCTTTCTATATTTTCATTGTTAGTGTATAAGAAAGCAACTGATTTCTGTACATTGATTTTGTATTCTGCCACATTACTGAATTGCTGTATGAGTTCTAGTAGTTTGGGGTTAGTCTTTTGGGCTTTCCATATGAAGTATCTTGTCATCTGTGAAGAGAGAGAGTTTGACTTCTTCTTTGCCAATTTGAATACCTTTTATTTCTTTTTGTTGTCTGATAGCTGTTGCTAGGACTTCTAGTACTATGTTGAATATTAGTGGTGAGAGTGTTCCTTGTCCTGTTCCTGATCTCCAAGGGAAGGATGTCAGCTTTTCCCCTTTGAAGATGATATTTGCTGTGGGTTTTTCATAGATTTTGTCAAGTTGTGGAATGTTCCCTCTGTCCCTCTACTTTGAAGCGTTTTAATCAGGAACGGATGCTGTATTTTGTCAAATGCTTTTTCTGCATCAATTGGGAGGACTGTGTGGTTCTTCTCTCTTCTCTTACTGATTTGTTCTATTACATTGATTTATTTGTGAACATTGAACCACCCTTGCATCCCACGGATAAATTCCACTTGATCATGGTGGATAATCTTTTAAATGTATTGTTGGATCCTCTTAGCTAGGATCTTCTTGAGAATCTTGGCATCCATATTCATCAGGGATATTGGTCTGAAATTCTCCTTTTTGGTGGGGTCTTTACCTCGTTTGGTGATCAGGGTAATGCTGGCTTCATAGAAAGAGTCTGGAAGTTTTACTTCTGTTTCAATTTTTAGAAACAGCTTCAGGAGTATAGGTATTATTTCTTCTTTGAATGTTTCATAGAATTCTCCAGGGAATCCATCAGGTCCTGGGCCTCTTGTGTTTTAGGAGGTTTTTGATCACTGCTTTAATCTCTTTACTAGATATTGGTCTATTGAGGTTGTCCATTTCTCCCTGATTCAGTATTGGGAGTTTATAGGTTTCCAGGAATGCATCCATTTCATTTAGATTGCTTAACTTATTGGCATATACCTGTTGATAATCATTTCTGATGTTTGTTTCTATTTCCTTGGTGTTAGTTGTGATCTCTCCCCTTTCATTCATAATTTCATTAATCTGGGTCCTCTCTCTTTTCTTTTGGATTAGTTTGCCCAGTGGTTTATCAATCTTATTGATTGTTTCAAAGAACCAGCTACTAGTTTCATTGATGTATTATACTGTATCTCTCGTTTCTAACTCATTGATATCTGCTGTAATCTTAATTATTACCCATCTTGTGTATAGGGTTGGCTTAATTTATTGTTGATTTTCCAGTTTTTTAAGGTGTAAGGAGAGCTGGTGTATTCTGGATTTTTAAATTTTTCTGAGTTAGGCTTGGATGGCTACGTATTTCCTTATGACTGCCTTTGCTGTAACTCATAGGTTTTGGACTGATGTGTCTTCATTCTCTTTAGTTTCCATGAATTGTTTAAGTTCTTCTTTGATTTCCTGGTTGATCCAAACATTCTTGAGCAGGGTGGTCCTTAGCTTTCAAGTGTTTGGCTTTCTTCCAAACTTTTTCTTTTTGTTGAGTTTCAGTTTCAAAATGTTGTGGTCTGAGAATATGCAGGGAATAATCTCACTCTTTTGGTATCTCTTGAGACCTGATTTTTGGCCCAGTATGTGGTCTCTTCTGGAGAATGTTCCATGTGTACTCAAGAATAATGTGTATTCTCTTGTTTTAGGGTGGAATGTTCTGGATATATCTATGAGGTCCATCTGGTCCAATGTGTCATTCAATGCCTTTGTTTCTTTATTTTCTGCTTAGATGATCTCTATTTCTGAGAGTGGTATGTTCCAATCCCCTACAATTGTTGTATTCATATCAATATGAGTTTATTTTTTTTAACAGTTGGTTTGGGTAGTTTGCTGCTCCCATGTTGGGGGCATGAATATTTGTAATTGTTAGGTCTTCTTGGTGGTTAAACCCTTTAAGAATGATGTAGTGTCCTTCTTTATGTTCGACTACAGTCTTTAGGTTAAAATCTAATTGATCTCATATAAGAATCACTTCCCCCGCTTTGTTTTGAGGCCCGTTGGCATGAAATATGCTTCTCCTTCCCTTACTTTCAGTTTGGATGTATCTTTAGGTTCAAAATATATTTCTTGTAGATAGCATATGGACAGGTCCTGGGTTTTTTTCCAGCCTTTAACCCTGTGCTTTTTTATGGGAGCATTTAGGCCATTCATGTTGAGAGTGATTATTGAGGGATATGTTTTTATTGACATCATGTTGCCTGTAAGTCCTTATTTCTATACATTGTCTCCGTTACTTTCTGTTCTATGTTACTCTTGGGTTCTTTCCTCCTTTAGAACCCCCGCCACCCCTGCCTTTAGTATTTCTTGTAGTGCTGGCTTTGTGTTTACATAATCTTTTAGATCTTGCCGGTCTTGGAAGCTCTTTATCTCTCTATTCATTTTTGAATGTCAGCCTTGCTGGGTAAAGTATACTTGGCTGCATGTTCTTCTATTTTAGTGTATTGAATATGTCTTGCCAGCCCTTTTGGCTTGCCTGGTTTCTTTGCACAGGTCTGATGTTATTCTGATAGTCCTTCCTCTGTATGTAAGGAATCTCTTTCCCCTCGCTGCCTTTAGGCCCTCTTGTCTAAAATTATAGTTTGTGAAGTTCACAATTAAGTGTCTGGATGTCTTTGTAGACTTGTTGACCTGGGGGGTGTTCTTTCTGCCTCTTGGACAGGAACACCTTTTTCATTCCCCAGATAGAGGAATTTTTCTTCCAGAATTTGTTCACATATCTATATTTTCTAGTCTTTTCTAATTTTCCACTCCCCTCAGGGTTCCCAATAATTCTTATGTTGGAACGTTTCATGGCATCATTTATTTCCCTAATTCTGCTTTCCTGGCTTCTAAGCTGTTTTTTCCAGGCCTCCTCCTAATCTTTCTTTTGTATCAGTTTGTCTTCTAGATCACTGATTCGATCTTCTGCCTTGGTTACCCTAGCTGTTAAAGTATTTATATTAGATTGGATCTCATTGATAGCATTTTTAACTTCTGCCGGTTGGCTCTTACTTGCACACTTAGAGATTCCATGTTGTCACTAATGGTTTTCTCCAGCCTAGCCATTGTCTGGATAATTGTTACCCTGAATTCCCCTTCTATCATACTGTTTATGTCCATCTCCATTAGTTCTGTGGCAGAGGGCACAGTCTCTGAATTTTTCCTCTTTTGGGTGTTCCTCCCCCTAGTCACTTTTGTGAGAAGTGGTTGAGGGGACGTATAGCTGAATATATCAAGCACAGTCCAGGCATGGTGCACCCTGGAATGTTTCAGAGGAATTGGAAGTCACCACTAAGAGGAATGAAAAAAGGAAAAAGAGAAAACAATAACAAAAAAAGAAAAAACCCAGTTGAAATGAGCCCCCAAAGGAAGATTTATAAAATACATAAACAAAAACGAGGAAACCAAAAGACTAAGAAATGTATAAGACAGAAAAAAAAGAAAAACCCAGCCAAAGTGAACCCCAAGTATAAGATTTGTATAGTACAAAAACAAAAACAAATACACAGAAACACTTACAGAAGATTAAGATGGAAAGGTGGTTATAAATGCTTGTTATTTTGGTTCTTCTTGGGTGTATTTTGTTACCTTTGTTAAAGGACTCACCTTTCCAGGGATACAGGGAAATTAAAACTGGTGTGTGTGTACAGCGGTAGTATTCAATAGAGAAAAAGGATTACCTTGAATCATACATATATATATATATGTATATATACCAATAGAGAAGGAAAATATAAAGAAGGAAACACAGGTATATATATGAAAAAAGTTCAAGTGTTATTATGTAATATGTGGTATTGAACATCTAGTTGTAGTGGTAGGTAGGTTAGAAAATAAAAAGTGGAGGGACGCCTGGGTGGCTCAGTCAGATAGGCGGCTGCCTTCGGCTCAGGTCATGACCCTGGAGTCCTGAGTCCCACATCAGGCTCCTTGCTTCGTGGGGAGCCTGCTTCTCTCTCTCCCCTTGCCTGCCACTCTGCCTGCATGTGCTCTCTATCTCTATGTCAAATAAATAAATAAATAAAATCTTTAAAAAAAAAGAAAAGAAAAAGTGGAAATGTGAGAACGAATTAAACAAATTTGTATTTATGAAATATACAGTTTTTGGTTTAATATTGGGGGTTAATATATTGTCTTCCCCTGATATTGGGGTTTTATAGTTTTATGGCTGTTGTCCTCTTGTTCTTTTGGCTTGTCTTCTGGGGGAGGGGCCTGCCCTGGTGTTTTTAAATTAGTTTTGCTGTGGCTGAGTCGTCCTGCCCCCTATAAAGGGGCTGGGCTTTGTGGAAACCCATGTTTCAGGCTTTTGTTCTTTGGGGGTTTTTGTTCTTTGGCCCCTTTCTGCGGTGTTTCAGAGGTTTAGTGTAAAACAAACTTTCCGCACCAAGAATTTCTCCTCAGAGAGAAGCATCAGTCTGCTCCCCTCTGGGTGGTCCAGAACACACAGACTCCGCTGAACCCCACAACCTTCTACAGATGGTGAACACCCCTACCCACTGTGTCAGTGGTCGCCCAAGGCTCCACTCGTCTCTGTACCCCCATGCCACAAAAACCACAAGCCATACCGGTTTGGAGGGCCTGATTCCTGTGGCTCCCGTTGCTGGGACTGCTCTCCCAGGTCCATGCCGCGTGTGCTCATACCTGGCTGCGCTACAGGTTCGGAAGGCTGTGGGTCCAGGATCCTTGGGTAGGACCCTGCGCTGAGGTCTCAGGCAAGGGTGGGGGTTCATCCAGCCCCAGAGGTGGTGCAAGCAGCGGATAACCGCGGGCTCCGGGAGCGTGGACTAGGGTCCCTGCCTGGCTTTCCCAGGCACAGGTGGGTGCAGGCTGTGATGGTCTTGGGACCGTGGGCTTAGAGTCATGCCTGTGGCTGCTCGATTCCATCAGTTGCCCTTTAAAATCTTTTGTCCTTTTTGAGTATTTTTAACCAGGCTCCACGTTAATGCCAGTCCCCAAGCATAGGGCACTTTCATATTGGGGTATTACTTTCCAATGGGTTGCTTCTGGTTCCAATGGTTCCAATGGGTTCCAGTGGTGCTTCTGCTTCTCTCCCTGTTCTGTTTATCCTCTAATATCAGTCCGAGTGGTCCCATTCTGCTTTACCTCTCCGCTGATGTTCTTCTGCCACCATAGAGATCCAGAAGTGTATAATCTTACATCTTAGGCTGATTTCATGGGTGTTCAGAGTGTCCTGGTAGATATTTAACTCACTTCAGGGGACCAGTTGAAACAAGGTCTCATACTTGTCCTCCATCTTGTCCCTCCTCTTATAAACTTTAAATATTCAGTCCCTTGGAAATACGTCTAATCAAGTTTTGTTTTAGATTTTGTGTTTAAAAGATTTTTAAAATTTAGGAGATACTTGCTTTCATCCCAGCAAATGTTACTTTGTTATAAATGCAGTTTTCTGTATATGAAATAACTTTTTTCTGTTGTACTTGGAGGGTAGTGTCTTAGTATCACTCTTGAACTCAATTCTAGTTTTTGCAGTTGTGCTACTGTGGTTAAGAATGGTGTCTTAACATACAGGATATTATGACATTGAACCCGTACTAGTTGGATCAGAGGAAAATGGTTTGGAGAACTGAGTTCATGAGAAAGTTCATAAGCATACACTAATTTAGGATCAAGAAAGTCAATAGAACCTACATCTAGCACAGGGAATAGCAGACTGTAGGTACTTCACAAAATAAGAAGGGACAGAAGGGGGGAATGTAATAACTAGGATGTGAACAGTGATTGTGTTGTGTGGTGGGACTAATTAAAAACTACCTTTTCAACTTACCCCTTAAAACAGGGCCGAAATTTTCTTTAATAATCATGTCCTTTTTAAAATAAAAATTATATTTAAAAAAATCAATGAAAAAATAAAAGAATGGATTCTTAATTACTACAGTGATGTTACAGGCCTTGAAAAATGGGCAGGAGTTTATGCCCAAAGTCCATCGTTACGGGATTTCATAATCTAATGATGTAGAGAACTTTTGGTATCTAAAATTTAAGGTGCTCATAAAATACTGTTTGGTTATGGAATTTTTCTGTTGTTAAATGACTGCTCTTACAGGCATATTAATTTCCATATAATCATTTAGCTAGTTATACTCCAGTTTAATAGCAAAACAGTCTTGAATTTTGCATAACTTAAGGATTTTAATTAATGACTTACTATTCTTTCCTCTGATAGCCTGAGTAATTAGGCTGACCTAGACTGATTATTTATACTCATTAGAGAATTAAGAATAGCTGCAAAATGGTATTTTGCATGATAGCTCTATTTTTCTCAACTTTCAATCTTAGGCATTTGATTAATTTCATTTGAAAATACAGGAATACTTTCTATAAGGAATAGACACATTCTGGTCAAAAGAGTGGTAAAGTAAAATTTATATGTAACCACTTTCCTATGTGCTTCAAAGTAAAATGATGTTACTGGAAAGACAGGCACTAGTATTTTCGATATTTGTTATTTTATCATTCAGTTATTAAATAAAGGCATTTTATTTTGGGAGGTGTTGATACAAAAATTTGAACTATAACTCACATTAGTTAATGGCCAGTTCCTAGAGGAATCATATAAATAGTTTCATGGATAAACATGTTTATATCTTACTCAGCTTACTTTGTAATTGTGTGTATGTGTCTGTGTATATAGCTGAGAGAGCAGCTAATGAACTTCAAGGTGAGGTAGTTAGTGAAGCCTCCTGGTTGATCAGGTCAAAGTTAGGCAACTATTTAGTCAATTTTTCTTCTTAAGAGCAAAAACTGTATTTCCTTTTTATATTTCAGTACCTAGAATAGTATCTGGAAATAGTTGGTGCTCGAAAATTTTGATTTTATTATGTAAGTAAAAGGGAGTCTTGGAGTTTAGTTATAAAAATGTTAATGCTACCTTCAGGAATGTATATATTGTATCAAATACAATAATTCTGTAATTAAAGTGGAGAAGGACTTTCTGTACCAGTGTTAACATATCAGAACATTTTACTAAGATTTTTCCATTTGTGGTTTCTGAAATTCATTTCCCACAATGTAAATACAGTGTATCCGTCTACTGATCCCTTCCTTCTTTATTAGGCACCATGCTGGTACTTTTATAGATGTCTTCTTATTTACTGGATATCCTTTTTATATGCCTGCAAATACATATTATAATCTCCATTTTTCAAATAGTGAGATTGTGACTCAGAATGTAAGTAAGCTGTCCAGTAAGTTGCTTGGAAGTAAGTGCTGGAGCTTTTATTCAGACACAAGCACTGCCTCTCTTGAATATCCTTGCTGGTAGTAAAGCTTCATCTTCTGAGTAGAAATAGTCTTTCTTAGAAGTAGCCAAATTTTTCTGCCTTAAATTTGATGAAAAGATAGGTAACTAATCAAATCCTAGCCGTAAAATATGAAGTAGTGAGACTTGTTTTATTGTTTGGGTGGTAAACTGTCCTGAAGGTAATTCATTCATCCAATAAAGATGTTCAGAAACATTTTCAGCAATGGCAGCATAATTGTAGTGTGTATATAGCCCCTGAGATAACTGTGATAGACAATGCACATTTGGAAGATTAAGTTCTCTTTGTTAAAAAAACAAAACAGGATAGTTATTTTATAGTCACAATTTGTGATGCCAGAGTACATCACTTTCATGCCATTATCTAATTGTATACGTTGTTTTAAGAGATGTAAAGAAATATTATATTAGAATACAAAATTACCTCATTTATGTTAGTATGGAACATTTGATTATTTCTAAGGGAAAATTTCAAAACTGTTTAGCTCATCTCAGTTTCTGTAGCGTAGCCTCTAAAGTCTCGTTTCTTTAACAGGGCGTTGTGGGTGTTCTAAAGGAATGATTGAAATGAAACAAAATGAGAGAGTCAAACAGCATACCATAATAGATGAAATGGAAAGTAATTATGTTAATGTTGACTCATTATGAAGCTCCAACCATTTTTACCTGCTTATTTCTGTTTGGAAACCTGTGCAGTTGAGATGCTGAATAAGAAATTCTTGTACAAATGAGCCTAGAGGCATGTTTCTAATATTGGATCCAAGCCTATGCAGAATTTTAATGGATTTCCCTAAGTCAGTATTTAATTGTGCTATCAGAGAAGGTAGTTCTTCTGCCAGAAAATTTGGATTTTAATGTTCGTCATCAGATTTTTAGCTATACAGATCTTCATAGCTGCATATAATTCTCTTTTGTTATTTATGAAGGAAAAACCTAAATCCCATACTACATCTATATCAATATAGTGTTAGATTTTATAAGATATATAGGACAAGTATTTCAGAAGAATTGGAAAGAAGGTATTTATAGGGAAAAAATGTTAGGGCCAAATAATATAGATAAATTCATATTGGCAAATATGTGCTCAGGAGTATTTTGTAAGGAAGCAGTTATGAATTATTCATTCTAGAAGTTTGGCCAAGGGGTTGAGTTTGTTTATATACAGGTTCATAATTATAATCGTGCACGCGTGTGTGTGTGTGTGTGTGTGTGTTTGTGTGTATTTATGAAGATAGATGAAATACTTAAGAATATGGGATTTGGAATCAGGCAGAACATATTTTAACCAAGTCTGTCTCACTCCCAAACTGAAACTTTTATTCATGGTCAGAGAAATTTAAAAGACTCATTCCCCTAAATGCTTACATTGCATCTCCCATTGTATATATCCTTTTTGCCCATATTTTTTTTTCCTATAATGCTCATCTGTCAGTCATCATGTATAATACAATTTAATATTCTTACCTCCTAAAACTGTAATGTCTTGCTTGGGTTCAGGAAATAAAATATTGTAGGGAGTTTCTCTATTAAATTTGGCCAACTTTGGTTTAATTACTTCTTAGAGAAAATTGTGTATTATCATTTTTAATTTAAATAGATGTGATTTATTTTTCCTAGGTCAGTGAGTGGCTTCCGAAACAAATAACTAAAACAGCTAAATATCTAATTTTTGTCAAATTATGTTAAACATTAAGAGTTTAATTGAAACAAGAATACAAGAAAAAAATATTTTATCTTGGCTGTGAGTGTTTCCTTTTTACTGTCAGTGTGTCAGTTTTCTTAAGTAATAAACTTTAATTTTTTTCTTTTTTTGTTTTTATTTTAATTCTAGTATTATTAACATACAGTGTTAGATTCAGGTGTACAATATGGTGACTCAGCAGTTCCATATATCACTCAGTGCTCATCACAAGTGCCCTTCTTAATCCACATCACCTGTTTCACCCATCCATCCATCCATCCATCCATCCACATCCGCTCTGCTAACCACCAGTTTGTTCTCTATAGTTAAGAGTATGTTTCTTCATTGGTCTCTTTTTTTCCCTTTGCGCATTTATTTTGTTTCTTAAAATTCCCCAAATGAGAGAAATCATATGGTATTTATCTTTCTCTATTTCACTTAGCATTCTACTCTCTAGCTCCACTCATGTCCTTGCACATGGAGATTTCATTCTTTTTTATAGCAGAATAATATTCCCTCTATCTATCTGTGTATCTGTCTGCCCATCTATCTATCTATTCCTACCTCACATCTTTATCCATTCTTCTATCAGTGGACACTTAAGCTGTTTCCAAAGTTTGGCTATTATAAATAATGCTGCTATAAACATAGTGGTGCATGTATCTCTTTCAATTAATATTTTTGTATTTTGGGGGTAGTATAATTGCTGGATAATAGGATAGTTCTATTATTAACTTTATGAGGAATATCTGTGCTATTTTCCAGAGTGGCTGCACCAGTTTGTATTCCCACCAACAGTGCACGAGGCTTTCCCTTTCTCTACATCCTCACCAACACTTTTGTTTTTTGTGTTTTTAATTTTAGCCATTCTGATTGGTATTAGGTGATTAAACTTCATTTTATTATAATTTATGTTGGTGCTTATAATGTTCTTTTGTGTATGGTGGTATTTAGTTTCAGTCTTTTATTTTTGGAAGGTTTTAAAACATTTTTATGGTATTCTCCACAAAGAGGCAAAAACTAGTTATACTTTATTTTATCCTTTTATCATTGGAGTCATGATACATATAGTTATTTTACCAGAAGGGATGTAAAAATTTCATCTAGAGCAGAACTCTCTAAAAGAAATATAATGGGACACACATATGTAATTTTAAACATTCTACTTGCCACATTTAAGAAGTAAAAAGGAACAGATGAAATTCACTCAGTGCTTTATTTAATCTATTATATTCAGATCATCATTATTATAATACATAATAAAATCGTTAATAACATTTCTTGTTTCTTTTTAAAATCTGGTATGTATTTTATATGTACAGCACATTTCAGTTCCAACTAGCCACATTTCAAGTGATCAGTTGCTACAGATGACTAGTGGCTATAATGATACAATAATGAATATAGATCTAGAGCTTCAACTTCCTTATCATCCAAATGTCCCTGTTGGAAGGGGGGAAGATGGCAGCAGAGTAGTGGGACCCTACTCGCCTTGTCCCATGAATACAACTAATAACTATCATATCATCCCAAATACCCTAGAAATTGCCCTGGAGACTGATAGAACAAACTCCACAACTGAAGGTAGGAAAGAGGCTACATCAAAGAAGTTAGAGATGAGAAATGGATACTGGCTGCTACGGAGGGGAGAGAGCCATGTTTGTGGAGAAGGTTGAGAGAAAGAGATGAGCACATGGGAATGCACAAGGAGAACGTTTCCTTAAAGCCATTTGGCTTTGAAATTGAGAAGGGCTGAATTTCATGATTTCTTGCAACCAGAGGATCTTAAAACCTAAATTTTTAAGTATCAGTGGACTGGGCTCTAGGAGAGTCTAGAGGCATTGGCACTTCTCGGAGAAAAGGCAGGCAAACACTGCTGGGACATACAGCATGGAAACAGCAATCAGTAGAACTCCTTGGGCACACAGTGGGGAGATTGTTTGCTCTTCTCATAGTAGTGTCCCTGAGAGGCAGTGTTCACAGAGAGACCTCTATAGGAACAAAGGATCTGGCCTGCACCATTCCCCTACACCTCCCCCCCAGAACAAACACAGAGCAACCTGCAGCAACCCCCACAGTAGACTCTGGCTGCCTAACTTGTTTGCAGTTAGCCCCAGACCACTGTGCTCTGGTGGAACTGTCCTTCTCAGTCATGCTTATCTTGGTCTCAGCACATTGGGCTCCCTTCCCCAGAAAAGCAGCAAAAGCCAGTTCCCATAAAATATCTCCCAACTGGAGTTTTCTAGGGCCTTGGTTCTGGTGGAAGTAATGAGAGGTCTCATTTCACAAGCAGATCAGAGCACATATATTTAAAATGCACCACAATCAGGCCAGGGATCAAACATTGCTTACAGCAGATAAGGAGAGCCTCTGCAGATGACCCACATGAAGGATAGAGCAGCTAGAATACAATAGCAGAGTGTGCGCAGCACATACCAGAGACACTTGCTAAAGCACACAGCTCTGGGTACTACATGACCTTTTCTTTATAAGGCCATTACTTTCAGGAGCAGGAGACATAACTGGCTTTTCTAACACACAGAAGAAGTCGTAGACTTGGGCAAAATGTGAATTCTAAAATGAAAGACCAAGATAAGGCCATGGCCAGAGATCTAAGTGAATCAGGTATAAGTAACATGCCTGAATGAAGAATTTAAAGCAATAATCATGAGGATAGTCACTGTACTTGAGAAAAGAATGGAAGGATCAGTGATACCCTTACCACAGAGATAAAAGGGTTAAAAAAGAACCAGAGATGACTGTCGCAATAAATGAGATTAGAAATGCCTTACATGCATTGACTATCAGACTGCAAAAAGCGGATTAATGAATAGTGGTGTAGAACACAAAGTAGTTAAATGAAGTTGAACAAAAGAGAGAAAGAAGAATTATATAACTTAATGAATTATAGACTTAATGAACTCCATGACTCCATCAAACAGAATAACATTCATATTATAGGAGTTGCAGCAGAAGGGAGAGAAAAGGGGGCAGAAAATTTATTTGATGAAATAATAGTTGAAAACTTCCCTAATATTGGGAAGGAAACAGATATACCGATCCAGGAGGTATAGAGAACCCCCCAAAAAATCAACAAAAAGATCCACACCAAGACATATTTTAAGTAAGCTGGCAAAACATAGTGATAAGGAAAAAAAATCTTTAAAGACAAGACAGTTACTTAGAAGGGAAAACTCATAAGGCTCTCAACAAATTTTTCAGCAGAAACTCTCCATGCAAGAAGGAAAAGACATAATATATTTAAAATGCTGAGTGGGAAAAAATCTGCAGCCAGGAATACTCTATCCGGCAATGTTAATATTCAGAATAGAAGGCAAAATAGTTTCACAGAGAAACAAAAGTTAAAGGAGTTCATGACCACTAAGTCAGCCTTGCAAGAAATACTAAAGGGGACACTGTGAGTGAAAAGAAGGACCAAAAGATACAGATGTAGTGAAAACGAGGGCCATCTGTACCCCAATGTTTATAGCAGCAATGGCCACAGTCGCCAAACTGTGGAAAGAACCAAGATGCCCTTCCACGGACGAATGGATAAGGAAGATGTGGTCCATATACACTATGGAGTATTATGCCTCCATCAGAAAGGATGAATACGCAACTTTTGTAGCAACGTGGAGGGGACTGGAAGAGATTATGCTGAGTGAATAAGTCAAGCAGAGAGAGTCAATTATCATATGGTTTCACTTATTTGCGGAGCATAACAAATAACACAGAGGACATGGGGAGATGGAGAGGAGAAGGGTGTTGAGGGTAATTGGAGGGGGAGATGAACCATGAGAGACTATGGACTCTGAAAAACAGCCTGAGGACGCAATATAGGACAACATATACCTAAAACATGGGGAGGACAGTTGTAAAGAATAGGTTCAAACTTAAATGACGGTCAACATTATAATGATTGGTACAAGTAGGAGATGTTATATACAAATCAAATGGTGATCAAATATCAAAAAGTACTAACAAATAATAATAATAGTATATAATAAAGAGAAAGAAATCCAAATTTATCACTAAAGAAAACCAGTAAACCTCGAGAGAAAAATAGGAAAGGATCAGAGAAAATTTCCAGAAACAACCAAAAAAGAAGTAATAAATGGGAATAAATACATAGCTATCAATAATTACTTTGAATGTAAATGGACTGAATGCGACATTAAAAACACATAGGGTGACAGAATGGATAAAATAACAAGAGCCATCTATATGCTGCCTAAAAAGACTCATTTTAGACCTAAAGACACCTGCAAATTGAAAGTGAGGGAATTGAGAAACATTTATCACACAAATGGATGTCAAATGAAAAGTAGAGTAGCAATACTTACATGGAACAAACTAGGTTTCAAACCAAAAATGATAAAGAGATAAAGAAGGGCACTATGTAATAATGAAGGGGACAATTCAACAAGAATATGTAACAATTGTAAATATTTATACACTGAGCATTGGAGGGCCCAAATATATAAAACCGTTAATAACAAATATGAATGAATTAATTGATAGTAATACAATCATAGTAGGGGACTTTAACACTCCACTTATAGGAATAGACAGATATCTAAACAGAAAATAACAAGGAGAGAGTGGGTTTGAATGATGTACTGGAACAGTTGTACTTTACAGATAGATTTAGAACATTCTATCCTTAAAAAGCAGAATGCACATTCTTTTGAAGGGCACAACAGTCTCCAGAGTAGATCACATATAGGTCATGATATAGTCCTCAACTAATTCAGGAAAATAAGAGTCATACCATTCACCCTTCTGACCACAATGCTATGAAGCTAAAAGTGAACCATAAGAAAAATTCTGGGAAGACCACAAATATATCAAGGTTAAAGTACTTGCTACTAAGCATGGGTTAACTAGGAAATAAAAGAAATAAAAATATCCATGGAAATAAATGAAAATGAAAATCTCAAAACCTTTGGGATGCAGCAAAGGGTGTTCTAAGAAGGACATATATGGCCACACAGGCCTACCTCAAAAAGGATGAAAAGTGGGGTGCCTTAGTGGCTCAGAGGGTTAAGCCTCTGCCTTCAGCTCAGGTCATGATCTCAGGGTAGTGGGATCGAGTCCCACATCAGGCTCTCTGCTCAGCAGGGAACTTGCTTCCCCCTCTCTCTCTCTGCATGCCTCTCTGCCTACTTGTGATCTCTGTCAAATAAATAAATAAAATCTTAAAAAAAAGGATGAAAAATCCCCAATAAGTAAATCAATGTACACTTAAAGGAACTAGAAGAAGAACAATAAATGAAGCCTAACACCAGTAGAAGGAAGTAAATAATAAAGATTTAGAGCAGAAATAAATGATATAGAACCAATATAGATATAGAACCAAATGATATACATAGATGATATAGAACCAACCTAAAGAAACCAATAAAACAGATCAGTGAAACTAGGATCTTGTTTTTTCAAAGAATTAATACTATTGATAAACCTCTAGTCAGATTCACCAAAAGTAAAAGAGAAAGACCCAATAAATAAAATCAATAATGAGAGTGGAGAGAGAACAATCAACACTGAAAAATACAAAAAATTATGAGAAATTATTATGAAAAACTGTATGCCAATAAATTGGATAATTTTGAAATAATAGGTTAATTCCTGGAAACATATAAATTACCCAAACTGATATAGGAAGAAATAGAAAATTTGAACAGATTGATAACCAGTAAAGAACATGAACCAGTAATAAAAATACTCCCAACAAACAAAAGTCCAGTACCACATGGTTCAAACATTTAAAGAAATGTTAATACCCATTCTTCTCAAACTATTCCAGAAAACCAGAAAAGGAAGGAAAACATCAGAATTAATTTTATGAGGCTGGCATTACTCTGATACTGAAAGCAGATAGAGTCAGTACAAAGAAAACTACAGGTCAATATCTCTGATGAACATGAATGCAAACATCCTCAGTAAAATAATATTTTATTTACTGTTATTTTTAAATTTATATTTATATTTAAATCATTCACCATGATCAAGTGTGATTTATTGCTGGGCTGTAAGGATGGTTCAGTAATCAGAAGTCAATGTGATACATCACTTTGGTAGAGAAAGATAATGATCATTTCAATAGATTCAGAAAAAGCATTTGACAAAGTACAATATCCATTTATGATTAAAAAAAAGAAACCCTCAGAAAAGTAGGTTTAGAGGGAACATACCTCAACATACTAAAAGCCATATATTAAAAACCTGCAGCTAACATCATCCAAAATGATGAAAAACTGGAGAGCTTTTCCTCTATGGTTAGGAACAAGACAAGAATGTCCACTCTTACTAGTTTTATTCAACATAGTACTGAAAGTCCTAGCCAGAGCAATCAGACAACAGAATTAAATAAAAGTCATCCAAATTGTCAAGGAAGAAGTAAACTGTTTGCAGATGATATGATACTATGTGTAGAAAACCCAAAATACTCCACCAAAAAAAAAAAAAATGCTCAAACTGATAAATGAATTCAGTAAAGTTGCAGGATAGAAAATCAACATGCAGAAATCAGTTGCATTTCTATATACCAATATTGAAGCAGCAGAAGGAGAAATTAAGGATTCAATCCCATTTACAGCTGAACCAAAAATAATAATATACCTAGGAATAAACCTAATCAAAGAGACAAAAGACCTGTATTCTGAAAACTATAAAACCCAGATGAAAGAAATTGAAGATGACACAAAGAAATGGAAAGTGATTCCCTGCTCATGGATTGGAAGAACAAATAGTGCTAAAATATCTGTATTACCCAAAGAAATCTACACATTTAATGCAATTCCTGTCAAAATACCAAACAGTATTTTTACAGAGCTAGAACAAAGAATCCTAATATTTGCATGGAATGGCAAGTCTTTGAATAACCGAGGCAATGTTGAAAAAGAAAAGCAAAGCTAGAGGCATCACAATTCCAAATTATATTATATATATTATATATTCCAGTTATATTACAAAGCTGTAGTAATCAAAACAGTATGGTACTGGCATAAACATAGACACATAGATCAATGGAGCAGAATAGAAAACACAAAAATGAATCCACAAGTCTGTGGTCAGTTAATGTTCAACAAAGCAGGAAACAATATTCAATGGGGAATGGACAGTCTTTTCAAAACATGGTGTTGGAAAAACTGCACAGCAACATGCAAAAGAATGAAACTGGACCATTCTCATTCACCGTACACAAAAGTAAATTAAAAATGGAATGAAGACCTAAATGTGAGACAAAACCATAAAACTCCCTGAAGAAAGCACAGGTAGTAATCCTCTGACTTTGGCTTTAGGAACTTTTATTCTAGATATATCTCCTGAGACAAGGGAAACAAAAAAATAAACTGTTGGGGTTTCATCAAATGAGAAAGCTCCTGCGTATTGAAGGAAACAACCCACAAAAGTAAAAGGCAATATTCTGAATGGGAGAAGTTATTTGCAAATGACATAACTGTTAAAGGGCTATTATCCAAAATAACCAAAATATATAAAAAACTCTAAAAGTATCTAAAAAACAAATAGTCCAGCTTAGAGATGGGAAGAGGACATGAATATACATTTTTTGAAAGAAGACATACAGATGGACAATAGACACATGAAAAGATGGTCAACATCACTTATCAGGGAAATGCAGATGAGACATACAATGAGTTACTACCTCATTCTTACAGAATGGCTAGAACCAACAAGACAGCATACAACATGTGTTGGTGAGAATATATTGAAATGGCAACCCTTGTGCACTGTTGGTGGGAATACAAACTAATAAAGCCACTCTAGAAAACACTACAGAGGGTCCTTTTAACTTTAAAAATAGAACTCGCCTTTGATCCAGGCATCATACAAGAGATACTTACCCAATGAATACAAAAATACTAATTGAAGTCAATACATGCATGCATCCTAATGTGTCTAGCAGTATTATTTATAGTAGCCAAGTTATGGAAACTGCCAAAATATCCTTTGATTGATGAATGAGTAAAGAAAATGTTTTACATATATACAATGGAATATTATTACAGTGACAAAAAGAAATGAAATTGTGCTGTTTGTAACATCATGGAGGGAGCTAGAGAGTAGAATCCTCAGCAAAATAAGTCAGAGAACGATAACCTATTTCACTCATATGTATGATTTAAGCAAGAAAACAAAGTAGCAGAGGAGAAAAAAGAGAGAGTGAGAGGCAAACCAAGAAACAGACTCCTAACTATAGAGAACAAACTGATGGTACCCCAGAGGGTAGATGGAGGGGCGGTGGGTTAAATAGGTGATTGGGATTAAGGATTGCATTTGTTATGATGAACACTGGGTGATGTGTGGAATTGTTGAATTACTATATTGTATACCTGGAACTTATATTACACTATATATTAACCAATTCGAATTTAAATAAAAACTTTAGATAAAGCCCACAAATGTACCTGATGATATGTTACTGGAGAATAGTGTTAGTGGCTTACCAATAGGGCATACCTCTCTGAGAAGGCATCGTCAGAAAATCCATGTGAGAGAAGCTGTCTTCTGGTTTTCTGGGGGGATGGGGCAATGCATTACAAATTACTCTGTGCTGACCCTACCTGAAATAGAGGAGCTTACTTTCTTCCCTAACAATAAGTGATCTTATTTGACCTTCTGATTTTACCGATGAGGAAACAAAGCCCTGATTCATTCCTGGGCCTATGTTCTGCAATATAATTGGCAGTCTCAGGTCTCTTTCTGTCCTTCAGTTTCTTTTCACCATATTTGTTTGTTCATTTTTTAAGTTTTTGTTATAAATCAGTTTTCCTCATGTTCTAGTCTGGATTCATGATATGAATCTGATCAATTCATATAATCTTTGCAACAATGGAAAAAGATGGCTTCTGTTGTTATCTTTCTTTTTTGAAATGCAGAAATTTAATCTTAGGGTGTTTAAATGACTTGCTCAACTTTCTACCACCACTTAGTGATGAGGGCTGTACTTACATCCAGGAAATCAGACTCTCATGTCATGCTTATTACATACAAGAAATCATACTCTAATATCATGCTTAACCATTACTTGTACAACCCCTTGTTCCTCATTCCTTCCCATGTTTTGTGTGCCATCTGAAAGGAATTGACCTATGTGTGTAGATGGACTTGTACTCTTCATGGTTTATCCTTTATCAAAAGGAAAAAAAAAACTTACCTCTTTGCATAGTGTTTTGGTCTGTAAGTATTTGTGGCATCCTCTTCTATTCATCTTCATGCTTGTAGTACCTTCTTACCAAATAATGCAATGTAAAGTCCATTATGTGAATGCTTATTGGGAATGAAGCAATTTAGGATTGAGAAAAGAAAGGGAAGCAGAAAAAGAACTCCGGAAGTGAATGAAGCTTGCTCGCTGTGTTTCATTAATCCATATGTCACATTTTCACCAGTGAAATTTCTCTTGAAATAGTTGCCTTCTTTCCATTTCCTACTCACTTCCATATTTCTAGGCCAGGACTTTTAGAAGACCCTCCTAGATAATTCCCTTTATCTCTTGAAAGTGCTTTTGGAGTTAATCATTCTAAAAATAAATCTAACCATGTTATTCATTGTTTTCTAGCAGTGGTTTACTGCAGCATGACATGTAGGGTATGTAGCCACTAAGCTTTCTACCTGCAGTACCTGTCATTCCCTTCATCTCTCCTCCCCATTTCCTGACAAAGCTGAACATCTAGCACTCCAGTCTAATTCTGTTACTCATAATTTCCCATAGTGTGTTGGAAAATTTCCTGCCTCTCTTTCTGATGTTCTTCATTCACAGAATGCCCTCCTTTCTCAAGCCATCCTAAAGGTTCAGTGTCATCACTGTTTTCCATAATGTCCCTTCCCGTCATTGCAACTAGTCTTTTCTATATAGTCTTGTGACATTTTTTCATTTTTCATTTGCAGGCTTCTTTCTTTTCATTTTTTATGGTAGTTTTATGTCCCTTGTTTGTTAGATAGTAAATTTGTTGAGCTGAAAACAAACACAAGTGTCATTTGTTGAGCATCTGGGTGGTAGGCCTTATGCTAGGTATGTTTAACTATACTGCAACCCCCTCATCAGAGTAGGATATAGTAGTTATGTTGTAAGTATATGTGGAGTTGTACATTGTTCACAGCTTTTAAAATCCATTGGAACTCCTTTGGGATCCTTAGCAGTTCCATATGGAGAGGAAACTAACATGTATTAAATGTCTAGTAGGTTCTTTATATACATTAGCTGTATATATATACTAGGTCCTATATATATATATGTATCACTGAATACTGGCAATAACCCTGTCTAGTTGGTAACCCCTTGCAATTTCCCCATTTAAAAATGAGGAAATTAAGTTTAGTGAAGTCAGCTCATTACCCAAATCACTCAGCTGTTATGGCATAGCTGGGATCTGAATCCAGGTGTGACTGAACCTCCTTATATTTGAAAGTACAGACTCAGGATAAAGAAATAAACTCTTTTGGAGATAGAAGGTAACAGTCTTGGCTAACTAGTTCAACTGAGTCAGCCATGATGAGTATTCTGGTACAGGCATCTTAACCTGATTGATAGCTCTCACTGCTCCAAGTTGCACTAGTTTAGTCATGTTCCTTATATTCCCATTTCCCTATGTTTGTGTATATTAAACTTTGGAAAGGTTATCATTGGTAGTGTACTTGTGTGAAATGTGGTTTAGTAAAACATCACTGTAGAAAGAAACAACTCTATATGAGCAAAAAGTCTCAATTACAGAATTTTTCTTTGAAAGAAATATGATGCTTGAGTGTAGGCTAAGAGCACTGCCTAGTAGAGGACCTTAGGAGACCAGTTTAGTGAATGTAATAAAGCTTTTAGTGATAATATTATCAATTATTTGTCAGTAGTAAGAGGCTTCAGGGGTCTTTGAGCAAGTGGTAGGAAGCTAGCATTAGTTCTGTGGCATAATTTATGAAATCCTCACATTGCCATATGATGAAGGTAATTAGAGATTAATAAATTGAGAACTGGAAAGGTTAAATCACTTTCCTAAATTACCCAGTAAATAAATGTTAGAATAGTATTCATTTTTAATTTATTATTTTTTCTTTTTAAGAGAGAAAGAGGGGCAAAGAGAGAATCTTAAGCAGTCTCTACACCAAGCACATGAGCCTGACATGGGCTTGATCTTACAACCCTCAGAGTACGTCCTGAGCCAAAATAAAGAGTTGGATGCTTAACCAATGAGCCACCCAGGTGCCCCAAGAATAACATTCAGATATGTTTTTCCAACTGCCCCAGTGCGTAGATCCTTTTAAGCATGCCAATAACTAATTTCAGTATTCTTTCTCTACTCTTTGTTATTCCATTAATTTTATTAGGAAAGTTATTTCATGAGTGGTAAAAGATGAATTTCAGAAGTGTTCTCTCAGTAGGCACCCAAAATCCAAATTTGTAATTCTTGACTACACATGCTAAACAGAAACATACTGTAACCATTTAAACTGCCATCAGACATTTCCTTCCTTTCAGCTATGCATAAGATTTACATAGGTGAAGTAGCTTATTTTTCATTAAACAAACTTGTTTAAATGCACAATTTAAAGGTAATAGTTACTAAGTCATTTATTCTACTTTCTCTTTACTTAAAGGGAAGTGAATTTTTTGATTCAGCTTCAGCCAAAAGATGGTAACATAAACTAAATCTCATCTTTTAATGTAAATAGTAAAATTATCATTGATTTATGTATAAACTCTGAAGATTCTAAATCTTTAATTGTTTTTGGCAATCAGATTTCCTAATCCACCATAGTACATGGTGATAGCTTGATTTCATATAGTTTTGTAGATAACAGTAAACCGGAATGAGTCTAGGACATTTATGCTGACAGAGTTTTCAGCGATATTTAGCATATTGCAGAGGAAGTGCTATTTTATATCATTATTCTAACCCTCTTTGAACCTCACATTCATTGAAAACACTGATCACAACATTGATTACACAAGTCAGAACTTTTAAAATATATCAAGCTTTAACATTCTCTTTATAATTCAGTTGTGGTTTTGAAATATGAAAAATAACATTTTGAGATTTATTTAAAAACACTTTGTTAGGGAAAATACATTTCTTCCTAGCCCATCATTAATCTGATTTTCCATATGGGTTGGTCCCACTTATCCTAGAGGCAGTTAATCATTAAACACTTTCAGTAGCGAAAACCTGTCCTTAAAAAAGATTTTTGTCTTCCTGTCATAAATCTCTCATTTTTCTTTCTGAGTTCTTAAGTTAGACTGTACTGTAAATATCTTAAGGTAATATTGCAGTTTTTTCTGCCAGGTTAAAAATGGTAGCTGTCTAACATCACTTGTCCTTATTTTTAAGTGGCATTTTCTTTACTGGTTGATAACTTGTCTCTTCAGAGATAACTTAGGTACTTAACCCTTTCCAAATATACACTCATTACTTTTAATATAGACACTAGATTGACTGCTTGATTAAAATAGTGTTAATTCTAATAGCCCAAATCAAGGCTAACTGCTGGTGAAAAGAACAAGCTATAAATAAAGAACATTACCATCTTGGTGGGCTTTACCTCTGATCATGTAGAAAGCTGACTTTTTGATGAGGCACTATTTTCATGTTCAAAAGGCAGGTATATGTTATTTTCTTTAAGGAGATTATTAAGAATTTTCCCCATTTTTGTTTCTGTTAAGTCTGATTAATGAATAATTGTTGCATGTAGGAAAGCAGGAAAACTATGCATTTACAGTTGTTATTTGGGATGGATTTTATTCATTGAAGTTCTTAGAGCAGAACTGTGTATGTCAAGGATATTTTTGCATGTTTTCAACTTCAATTTTTCCAATTTCACTTGGTATAAAGTATAAATTTTAGCAAAAGCACCATTTACAGTTGAATGTGAAAAGGCCTGGCAGTGGTAGAAAGAAAAAGGATTTATTTCAAGTACTTCATTTCTTTGGATCTCCACAATAACATTACACTTTAGATATTTTTATTTGTGTGCTCCCAGTTATGAAACCTGCAGTATCAAAGAGTTAAACTTTGAACTAAAGCAAATGTAAAAATTTATCCAATTATATTTATATTCACTTAGTCCAGTTGTTCATTTCACACATTTAACAAAGTAAGCAATGATAAAATATGTGTATCTTGAGTATTATATTTTACATTTGGCACTGCAGAATCTTCTGGCTAAATGAATCAGTAGTACAGATATTTTTTCTAATTATATATTTAGTATTAGAGACTCTTGACTCCTGGAAAAAAAAATTGAGGGTTGCTGGATGGGAGTTAGGTAGGGGAATGGGGTAACTGGGTGATAGGCATTGAGGAGGGCACTTGATGGAATGAACACTGGGTGTTATATGCAACTGATAAATCTGTAACTTTTGCCTCTGAAAGTAATAGTATACTATATGTTAATCAAATTGAGTTTAAATAAAAAAAATTTTAAAAGACTGATTTAAAAATTTTTTTAGGGAATCTGACAGATTTTGGTCCCTTATTTCAAAGTACAGGATGAATTCTATTTGAAATCTCAATGGGCTTTTGTAAGCCTAACTTGATTTCTGCATTGTACCTGTTTTTTTTTAAAATTTATTTTTTATTTTTCATTTTTTTAAAGATTTTATTTATTTATTTGACAGAAATCACAAGTAGACAGAGAGGCAGGCAGAGAGAGAGAAGGGGAAGCAGGCTCCCTGCTGAGCAGAGAGCCTGATGTGGGGCTCCATCCCAGGACCCCAGGATCATGACCTGAGCTAAAGGCAGAGGCTTTAACCCACTGAGGCACCCAGGTGCCCTGGCATTGTACCTGTTTTAATGTTGTGGTTAATGTGACTGCTAGAACATTCAGGTTTGGTAGAATCAGTAACTACGCTAAGAAGTATTTCTTGAGAGAGGATTTCCTGACTTAGATACATCCCTTATATACTGCCTATTGCCTTATTGTCATTCTAATTTCTACCAGTTTTTTGTCCCCTTCCCTATCCCTATGACTCTCATACATTGCTGTTGCTTCTGCTGGTGGCAAACCAAAATATAAGGAAAAACTTGTTAGGGAGACCTTATAGCTGTATCCAATATTTAAAGAAATGTGGTATAGAGGGCAAATTAGACTTGTCCTTTGGAGGTACAAAAGGAATAAGTAGAACCAAGGAATAAGTTACTGTGAGGCATATTTTACATTAGTAAAAGAATTAGTGATTGATAACTCAAAATACCCAGGTTTGGAATAGCTGCTGTAAGAGATGCTGGATGGAACATTCACAAGGTAGTGAGGTATAATACAGAGTATATGTGAATTTTGGAACCAGGCAGATCTATATTCTAATCTGATCTGCTGTTTAATAGCTTTGTGGCCATAAGCAAGTCAGTGAATGACAAAACCTTAATTTTTAAAAAATCTTTCACTTAGGAAGTAATGCTTACCTTTCAGGTTAGTTTAAGAGTTAAGAAACAGTGTATTTAAAGCTCTTTTGCACTGTGTCTGAGATGTAATAGATACTTAATTGTGGTGGTGGTTGTTATTGTTTCATTTATTTTATGAGTGATCAAAGGCCATTCTTTAGAAACAATGTTGAAGAGTTTCACAAGGTAGTAAACTAAATTGCACCACCTACTGTGCTGATAAGGATCCTGTGTCACTTTTAAAGAAGTGTAGTTTCCTGGTAATGAGCATTATCATACAGGACTATTTTTACTATTACTGTGTTTTTATGGCTAGGTCAAATACTTTTGTGTTTCTTCCCCCACTGATCTAGTCTATTGACCTGGGGCAATAGAACATGGAGATCTTGAGAGTATATTCCATTTCGAGTTTATCTTTGTGTACGGTGTAAGAGAATGGTCGAGTTTCATTCTCCTACATATAGCTGTCCAATTTTCCCAACACCATTTATTGAAGAGACTGTCTTTTTTCCACTGCATATTTTTTCCTGCTTTGTCGAAAATTATTTGACCATAGAGTTGAGGGTCCATATCTGGGCTCTCTACTCTGTTCCATTGGTCTATGTGTCTGTTTTGATGCCAGTACCATGCTGTCTTGGTGATCACAGCTTTGTAGTAAAGCTTGAAATTAGGTAATGAGATGCCACCAGTTGAGAGTATATTCCCAATCTTTATTTCTATAATGCCTTGGAAGCAGTGGTAAATGATTTTGTTAAATAAATGGATACAGAGGTTGAGCTGTTTGACACTTTGATACATTTCAGCCTATTGTAAGTGAACTGGCAGTTTACTCAGATTAGTCAACATTAAGTTATTAAAGTAATTTTCATGTTTGCGTTGGTGATCACTTTTTGGGAAAAACTAGGAAGTTGAAGATCATGGTAAAATGCATTTAATATTATTCTGCCTTTTCAAAGAGAATCTTAAAGGACACAAGCCTCTTATCAGAGAGATTCTCAAGTTTTAAATGAAAATGACAAGAGGGATGATGATTTTTTTCCATTTGAGTTTTAGGGATCAGGATATGTCAGAGAGAATGAAATCGTAAACCTTGGCTTTATTAAATGCCAACAAAACTGTCATTTGTCTCTTATTGGCCATCAGAATTATTACTCAGAACATTATCCACTTAAGGCCATAATATTAGGATAATGAGCTTTTGATTTTATGTAATATATTTTTCAGACATTTAAAAAAAATTCTCTGAATCTGGTATGTAAAGCATAAGTGTTATTTCCAAAGTTTGCTCATCTTGAGATGCGGCTTTCTCCAAGGCCAGCCATTATCTGTGTAGCATGAAGACTTAATGATACTGGTTTTTCATGGTTTTTCTTCAAGATACTACTTTTTTGTTACATATTTTAATTCAAACATTGGTTCCTTTTACTCACCTGTTATTTTTCGGGTGGCGATATGTGGTAAAAATCTTTTCTTATGAATGATAAAGTAACCAGGCATTTGGAATACTTTGGGATTAAAAATATTAATACCATAAATTACTGTAGAAACTATCTGTGAATAAATAATGAACCAGTACTGGTTTTTTTGTGTGTGTATTTCAAGTTTGTATTTAAATACTAGTTAGTCAACATATTGTGTAATATTGGTTTCAGGAGTAGAATTTAGTGATTCATCACTTACATAAAACACCCAGTGCTCATCCCAACAAGTACCCTCCTTAATACCTGTCATCCATTTACCCAATCCCTGCTGCACTGCCCCTCCATCCATCCTCAGTTTGTTCTCTGTAGTTAAGAGTCTTTTATGGTTTGCTTCCCTCTCTTTTTATTTCTTGTACCCCTATGTTTATCTGTTTTGTTTCTTAAATTCCACATGTGAGTGAAATCCTTTGGTATTTCTCTTTTTTTAACTGACATGTTTCACTTAGCATAATGCATCTGGCTTTATCCATGTTATTAAAAAGGGCAAGATTTCATTCTTTCTGATGGCTGATTAATATTCCATTGTACATCTTCTTTATCCATTCATCGTTCAATGGACATTTGGGCTCTTTACATAATTTGTCTATTGTTGATAATGCTGATAAAAATATTGGGGTTGCATGTGTCGATATTTTTGTATCCTTTGGGTAAATACCTAGTAGTACAATTGCTGGTGGTTCTATTTTTAGGGTAGTTCTATTTTTAACTTTTTGGGAGACTTACATCTCATTTTCCAGAGTGACTTCAGCAGTTCGCATTCCCACCAACAGTGTAAGATGGTTCCCCTTTTTCCACATCCTCACCAACATTTGTTGTTTCCTATGTTGTTAGTTTTAGCAACTCTGACAGATGAGAGGTAATAGCTCATTGTGGTTTTGATTTGTATATCCCTAAATGGTGAGTGATGTTGAGCTTTTCTTTTCATGTGTCTGTTAGCCACCTCTATGTCTTCTTTAGAAAAATAACTATTCATGTCTTATACCCATTTCTTAAATGGATTATTTTTTGGGGGGGGGTATTGAGTTTTATAAGTTTTTTTTCCATGTTTTAGATACTAACCCTTTATCAGATACATCATTTGCAAATATCTTCTCCCATTCCGTAGATTGCCTTTTAGTTTTGTTTTGTTTCCTTCACTGTGCAGAAGCTTTTTTTTTAAATTTATTTATTTATTTATTTTTTATTTCTTTTCAGGGTAACAGAGTTCATAGTTTTACACCACACCCAGTGCGCCATGCAATGCGTGCCCTCCACAATACCCACCACCTGGCTCCCCCAACCTCCCACCACCCGTCCCTTCAAAACCCTCAGGTTGTTTTTCAGAGTCCATAGTCTCTCATGGTTCATCTCCCCCCCAATTTCCCTCAACTCCCTTCTCCTCTCCATCTCCCCATGTCCTCCGTGTTATTTGTTATGCTCCACAAATAAGTGAAACTATATGATAATTGACTCTCTCTGTGCAGAAGCTTTTTAACTTGAGGAAGTACCACTAGTTTATTTTTGCTTTTGTTTCACTTGCATCAGGAGATGTGTAATGACATTGCTATCACCAGTGCCAAAGAGGTTAACGCCTTCTCTCTAGGATTTTGATGGTTTCCTGTCTCACATTCAAGTCTTTCACCATTTTGGAATTTTCTTTGGTTATGGTATGAGTAAGTGGTCCAGTTTCATTCTTTTACATGTTGTTGTCTGGTTTTCTCAATACCAGTTGTGGAAGAGACTTTTTTCCATTAGATATTCTTTACTGCTTTGTTGAAGATTCGTTGACCATATAGTTGTGGATTTGTTTCTAGGTGTTCTGTTCCATTGATCTATGTGTCTGGTTTTATGCCAGTACCATTCTATCTTGATAACTGTAGTTTTGTAATGTAGCTTAAAGTCTGGAATTGTGATACCTCCAGCTTTGCTTTTCTTTTTCAAGATTGCTTTGGCTATTTGGGTTTTTTTGTGGTTCTATACACATTTTAGAATTGCTTGTTCTAGTTATGTGAGAAATACTCATGGTATTTTGATAGGGATTGCATTGAATATATAGATTGCTTTGGTCAATATAGACATTTTAACAATATTTGTTCTTCCAATCCATGAGCATGGCATGGAATGTTTGTCCATTTTGTGGTCTTCTTAGGATGTTTTTCAGTTTCTTTATTTTCTTTCATAAGTATCCTATAGTTTCCAGAGTGCAGATCTTTCACCTTTTTGGCTAGGTTTATTGCTATTTATCTTATATTTTTTTATGCAATTGTAAATGGGATCGATGCCTTGATTTTTTTTTTTTCTGGCTGCTTCAGTATTGGTATAGAATTGCAACGGATTTTTGTACGTTGATTTTGTATCCTGGGACTTTACTGAATTCCTGTTTCAGTTTTGATAGTTTTTTGGTAGTCTTTTGGGTTTTCTACGTAGAGAGTTATGTCATCTGTTAATAGTGAATGTTTGACTTATTTGCCAATTTGGATGCCTTTAACTTCTTTTTGCTTTGTGATTGCTGAGGCTAGGACTTCCAGTATTATGTTAAGTAACAATGGTGAGAGTGGACACCCTTTTTCATGACCATCGAGGAAAAGCTCTCAGTTTTTTTTCCCATTGAGCATGATACTAACTGTGGGTCTTTGATATATGGCCTTTGTGATATTGAGGTATGTTCCCTTTATCCATACGTTGTTGAGGGTTTTTACCAAGGACGGGTCCTGTACTTTGTCAAATGCTTTTTCTATATCTATTGAGAAGATTATATGTTTCTTATTGTTTTATTAAGTGGTACATCACATTGATTGATTTGTGAATATTGAACCAGCCTTACAGGCCAGAAATAAGTTCAGCTTGATTGCGGTGAATCATTTTAATTTGCTGTTTGGTTTGCTTTGCTAGAATCTTGTTGAGAATTTTTGCACCCATGTTCATCAGGGATATTGGCCTGTAATTCTCTGTTTTTAGTGGGGTCTTTGTTTGTTTTTGGAATCAAGGTAATGCTGGCCTTGTAGAATGGGTTTGCATATTTTCCTTTCAGTTTTATTTTTTGGAACAGTTTGAGAAGAATAGGTATTAAACTCTTTTTTAAATACTTGGTGGCCATCTTGGAAGCCATCTGTTCCTGGCCTTTTGTGTGTTGGGAAATGTTTATTTACTGGTTCTGTTTCTTTGCTGGTTATTGGCCTATTCGAGTTTTCTATTTCGTCTTCCTGTTTCAGTTTTGGTCATTTATATGCTTCTAGGAATTTATCCACTTTTCCCATATTGCCCAATTTGTTGTTACATATTTTTTCATAATATTATAACTATTTGTATTTCTGTGGTGTTGGTTTTTATGTCCCCTCCTTCATTTGTGATTTTATTTATTTGGGTTCTTTCTCTTTTCTTTTTGATAGTTCTGGCAACATGTTCATCACTGTTATTATTTTGCTCAAAGAACTAGCTCCTTGGGGCACCTGGGTGGCTCAGTGGGTTAAAACCTCTGCCTTCGGCTCGGGTCATGGTCCCAGGGTCCTGGGATCAAGCCCCACATCAGGCTCTCTGCTCGGCAGGGAGCCTGCTTCCCCTTCTCTCTCTTCCTGCCTCTCTGCCTACTTGTGATCTCTGTCTGTGAAATAAATAAATAAAATCTTTAAAAAAAAAAACGAACCAGCTCCTTGTTTTAGTGTTTTTTTTTTTTGTTTGTTTCCATATCATTTATTTCAGCTCTAATTCTTAATATTTCCCTTCTGTCGGCTTTAGGCTTTTTTTACTGTTTGTTTTTATAGCTCCTTTATTTGTAAAATTACATTACATATTGGAGAGTTTTCTTGCTTGTTAAGGTACTCCTATATTGCTATATACTCCCCTCTCAGGTCTGCTTTTGCTGCATCTGTGAGGTTTTGGACAGTTGTATTTTCATTGTCATTTGCTGCTATGTATTTTTTTATCTCTATGTCAATTTCCTTCTTAATCCATTTATTCTTCAGTAGGATGTTGTTTAACTTCCATCTGTTTGTGGTCTTTGTATAGTTTTTCTTGTGGTTGAGTTCAAGTTTAAGCATTGTTGTCTGAAAATATGGATGGTATGAAAACTAATTGAAAAGAAAAGAGAGAGGACCCAAATTAATAATATTATGAATGAAAAGGAAAAGATCACAACTAACACCAAGGAAATAGAAACAATTCTCAGAAATTATTATCAACTGTTATATGCCAATAAGTTAAGCAATCTAAACAAAATGGATGCATTCCTGGAAACCTATAAACTTCCAAGACTGAATCAGGAAGAAAAATCAGTAAAGAGATTGAAGCAGTGATCAAAAACCTCCCAAAACACAAGAGCCCAGGACCTGACAGATTCCCTGGGGAATTCTATCAAACATTCAAAGAAGAAATAATATCTGTTCTCCTGAAGCTGTTTCAGAATATAAAAACAAAAGGAAAACTTCCAGACTCTTTCTATGAAGCCAGCATTAACCTGATCACCAAACCAGGCAAAGACCCCACCAAGAAGGAGAATTTCAGACCAATATCCCTGATACATTTGGATGCCATGATTCTCAAGAAGATCCTAGTTAAGAGGATCCAACAGTACATTAAAAAGATTATCCACCATGACCTGGTGGGATTTATCCATGGGATGCAACGGTGGTTCAACATTCGCAAACCAATCAATGTGGTAGAACAAATCAATAAGAGAAGAGAGAAGAACCTCATGGTCCTCTTAATTGATGCAGAAAAAGCATTTGACGAGTTACAGCATCTGTTCCTGATGAAAATGCTTCTAAGTATAGAGATAGAGGGAACATTCCTCAACTTCATAAAATCTACCTATGAAAATCCCGCAGCAAATATCATCCTCAAAGGGGAAAAGCTGACAGCCTTCCCTTGGAGATCAGGAACATGATAAGGATGTCTGCTGTCACCACTGTTATTCAACATAGTACTAGAAGTCCTAGCAACAGCAATCAGACAACAAAAAGAAATAAAAGGTATTCAAATTGGCCAAGAAGAAGTCAAACTCTCTCTCTTTGCAGATGACATGATACTTCATATGGAGCCCAAAAGACTCCAACGCCAAACTACTAGAACTGGTTACAGCAATTCAGTAATGTGGCAGTATACAAAATCAATGTACAGAAATCAGTTGCTTTCTTATACACTAACAATGAAAATATAGAAACGGATATTAGAGAGGAAATTCCATTTACTATAGCACCAAGAACCATAAGATACCTGGGTATAAACCTAACCAAAGAGGTAAAGTATCTATACTCGAGGAACTACAGAACACTCATGAAAGAAACTGAAGAAGACACAAAAAGATGGAAAAGCATTCCATGCTAATGGATCAGAAGAATAAACATTGTTAAAATGTCTATAGTGGCTACAGCCATCTATACTTTCAATTCGTCCCAATCAAAATTCCACCAGCATTTTTCAAAGTGCTAGAACAAACAATCCTAAAATTTGTATGGAACCAGAGGAGACCCCGAATTGCTAAGGAAATGTTGAAAAAGAAAAACAAAAGTGGGGCATCATGTTACCTGATTTCAAGCTTTACTACAAAACTATGATCATCAAGGCAGCATGGTACTGGCACAAAAACAGACACATAGACCAGTGGAACAGAGTAGAGAGCCCAGATATGGACCCTCAACTCTGTGGTCAAATAATCTTCAACAAGTAGGAAGAAATAGACAGTATCTTCAATAAATGGTGGTGGGAAAATTGGACAGCTGTGTGCAGAAGAATCAGATGACCATTCTCTCACACCATACACAAAGATAAACTTGAAATGGATGAAAGACCTCAACGTGAGGCAGGAATCTATCAATGTCCTAGAGGACTTTGAGGCAGCAACCTCTTTGACATCGTACACAGCAACTTCTTTCAAGACATGTCTCCAAAGGCAAAGGAAACAAAAGCGAAAATGAACTTTTGGGCCTTCATCAAGATCAAATTATCTGTTAATTTATTTTAATTAAAATTTGGCAGGTTGAAATAAAACAGGCATCAGATTTCTCTTCTACTTCATTCTAACTCCACCACATGTCTTTTGAATTCTAAAATGTTCTAGGCATGGAACATTTCCAAAGACGATTAAGAAATGGTTCCTATGATTCTTATCAAACTCAACACCCAAAGAACAAATAACCCAATCAAGAAATGGGCAGAGGACATGAACAGACATTTCTGCAAAAAAGACATCCAGATGGCCAACAGACACATGAAAAAGTGCTCCACATCACTCGGCATCAGGGAAATACAAATCAAAACCTCAATGAGGTATCACCTCACACCAGTCAGAATGGCTAAAATTAACAAGTCAGGAAATGACCGATGCTGGCGAGGATGCTGAGAAAGGGGAACCCTCCTACACTGTTGGTGGGAATGCAAGCTGGGTGCAACCACTCTGGAAAACAGCATGGAGGTTCCTCAAAAAGTTGAAAATAGAACTACCCTATGACCCAGCAATTGCACTACTGGGTATTTACCCTAAAGATACAAACATAGTGATCCAAAGGGGCACGTGCACCCGAATGTTTATGGCAGCAATGTCTACAATAGCCAAACTATGGAAAGAACCTAGATGTCCATGAACAGATGAATGGATAAAGAAGATGTGGTATATATACACAATGGAATACTATGCAGCCATCAAAAGAAATGAAATCTTGCCATTTGCAACGACGTGGATGGAACTAGAGGGTATCATGCTTAGTGAAATAAGTCAATCGGAGAAAGACAACTATCATATGATCTCCCTGATATGAGGAAGTGGAGAT
>PISX010002963.1:0-14286 GCA_004024625.1 Mellivora capensis | reverse complement strand
CAGGAAAAGAAGAAAAGAAACAAGATGGGATCGGGAGGGAGACAAACCATAAGTGACTCTTAATCTCCCAAAACGAACTGAGGGGTGCTGGGGGGAGGGGGGTCGGGAAAGAGGGGTGGGCTAATGGACATTGAGGAGGGTATGTGCTATGGTTAGTGCTGTTAAGTGTGTAAACATGGCGATTCACATACATGTACCCCTGGGGATAAAAATACATTATATGTTTATAAAAAAAATTAAAAAAAAAAAAAGAAATGGTTCCTATGATTCCAAGATTTTTCAACTCTAGTTAGTCCAGTTAATCAAATTGATCAAATTTGCCAGTTTTCCAAAAATTTGTTTTAAGAAACAGTCATTTTGAAATTATTAAACTAGTATGTTTATCTTAGAAATATATTCAAATATATTCATGTCAGGTTTTCAGCACTTAAAGTGAATGCAATACTTTTTATAGGTATTCACATTTTTTTGAGTTTTTATTTGACTGATGTTCATGTTATCTTATTAACAGTACTTTGAGGAATATTTGTTTCTGACCAGCTCCTTGCTACTATAGCTGGAAGGATCTGAGGTTCAAAAGGTGATGAAAAAGGCAGGTTGACATATTGATCTGCATTGCTGATCCCAAAGAACATGAAGTCTGAGGGCCAGAATGAGGGAACATATTGGGTGGAAGATTTAGTCTTACCTAACCAAAGGCATAGAGTTCTGACTTCCCTGTATTTTTTTTTTTTTTTGTTCTATCAGTCCATTCAATGTGACTCATTTGAAAAGTTAAAAATAATCGAGGAAAACATTTATGATAATACCATAATTTCTGCGAATTGATCCTTTAGTGAATTGGTGTTTGGCAAAGAAGCCTTTTCTGTGGTTTGATGGAGAGTCACTTTAGTCAAAGTTCTCCCAGTGTAAATGGAGATACAGTATTATCTATATTGCAAGTTTCAGGCCCAAAATTACCTTAATTAAGTTTAAGTCTCAAAATTACACATGGAGACATGCAGGGATTATTATCACTATTTAATATCCCTAGTTAGTTCTTGAAGTTTCAAAGAGGCTAAGTGACTCCCTCATAAGGAATTGAAAATGGAGGAATTGAGACTTGACTCAGGTGTTCTGGCTATAAGACCAGTCAGTGTTTTTCTTTTACAACATTCTGAGGACAACAGATTTTGTATAAATAATTGTTTTTAGATTTTTGAGGGCTGGGGGGATGTGGGATGGGGGATGAAAGAGCACTTAAGTGTTTTTAAATTGATCACACATTTATATATACTTCTCTTGTGTTTAGGAAAGCAGTTTTTTAAGGAATTATGGCAAGAAATTTTTAACATTTATTATTATAGACCCAAATTGATTTATATACTTTTAGTTTAAAAGCATTATTACATTTTTACTTTTGTATATGACAGCATTTAATAGTATTAAGTTCTATTCCTTTCATTTTTCAAGCTCATAGCCCTATTTTCAATATTCTTTTCAAGTTTTGACTCTTCTCAGGATCACTAGAATTTTCCTATTTTAGACCTAAGAGAGAAAGATTAGGTTCTGTTGATTCTCACATTAAAGAGAAATACTCATTTACCATTAATTTGTACAAGTACACTTCACTTCAAAGATACCTATATTGCTAAATAGATTCCCTATTGTGTCTTACTGTTCAATATTATAGGACTGTACTTTTCAGATATTGTTATAAAACATTTTTAAGCATTATAAATATATACCTTAAAATATTCACCATTTACCCTGTTATTAATTAAACCTTCTAAAATAAGTTAATTGCACTTCAGGATATAGCATTTTATTGCCTTTATTTTTTATAAGCCGCATTATGTTCCATAATTCAATGTAGATTAAGTCACTAGTCACGTAATACTGTGTATATAGGAGACTTAGTGTTTGTTTTTGTAGTGGTTGTTTTTGACAACTAAGATCTATATACTAGCTCTAGATTTAGCTTCAGTGTGTAACTTAGTATACATTGATACATTGCATTGATACAATACAATGTATACAATACAATGCATTGATACATTATTGGTGTTCCCTTATATAACATGAAAATATTAGGTTCTACAGTGTTGATGAAATTTTAGCTCCCTCGTCTTTATTCCTTTTAATTCAAAACTAAGTATTTCTACTAGGAAAGTTACTTCTTTTACATCACAATGGGAGTGTCTAGTAATATTGTACAAAATTTTATATTGAAACTAACAAATTTACTAATGGCCTCATTTATCTTTTCAGCAATTAAAGGAAACAAACAGAAATGCACAAAGTAGTGGCATACAGGATAAAAACACTCAAACCTTATTTTCCTTGTCTAGTGTACTTTGTTCTGTTAGGGGTTTTATATGAACATACTGTGAAATGAAATGTCAGTCAAAAGTTTTAAACAATCAAGGGGCAGCTTAAAAATTAACCTTTGCTTTATATGTACATCTCAGATGCATCTAAATTGAAAACTAATGTAGTTAATGAATAATTTATAGCAACTGTCTTTTCTTTAAATCTAGTCTTCCTTCTTAACTTTTAAAATAATCTAATTTTTGCTACATTGTATACTTTAAATTTCTTTATTTTTAAATTTAAAATTTTATAATTAGTCCATATTTCTTTTTTTAGATTACCTTTGAGTTAATTAGAAATTTATAACTTCTCCATAGATTTTTCTCTTAAATGTTTGTTAGTATACTATGATTTTTTTTCTTTTAATCATTAGAAAAACTATAATATAATTTGCGATTAAATATACTTTATTCAAATTAGAATTGAGAGCCAAAGTTCTAGCCTTGGCCTTAAAACCCCAAATGTTCCTAACCTTTATTATAATACCCTTCAAATTAGGAGTATGTTTATTATGTAGCTAATGGGAATAAGGGTTATATAGCCTTTTGTTTTCTAAGTAAATATGATACGTATTGAAAAAGTTAAATTTTGTTGGGTATTCATTTATTGAATATGCATTTATATTTTCTGTTGAATATTGTGTAAGTAGATGCAGTACAAACAGCAGAAACAGATACAAAACCAGTACTTGTTTTAATTACAATAGGTGCTAAAGAAAACATCCAGGGTATTAGAAGAACTAGCTTGGGAAGACAGGGAAGGTTTCCCTGAGGAATTGATATTTAAACTGAAGTTTTAGTAATAAATAAGGATTACATAAGCAACAAAAGTTAGGAAGAACATTTTTAAATGTGAGAAAATTAGTCAAATATTTTAAAATATATAAAAAGGGGTGCCTGGGTGGTTCAGTTGGTTAAGTGGCCAATTCTTGTGTTTGTCTGGAATCATGATCTCAGGGTACTAAGATTGAATCCTGCTTCAGACTCCAAAACTCTGTGGGGTGTCTGCTGGAAATTTTCTTCCTCTCCCTCTGCCCCTACACCCACTAGTGTCTGTGTATGTGCTTTCTTTTTCTCTCAAATAAGTCTTTAAAATATATAAACAGAAATCTGTGAAGAGGGATAATCAAAGCTAAGAATTCAAAGGGTTTGGACACTGTGAGCTTTAGAATAATATGGAAATAACAAGATATGGGACTGACATGGTGATTGGTTGGTACAACCAAGTAAAAGGTGAAAAATACCTCTAAAGATGATAAAATACTGGACTAGAAATCAAAGAATCTGGAGTCATGTATTGTTTTTGTCTCATCTTCAATTTGAAAGTTGGAATTCTGCGAGTCAAGAGGTTAAAGAAGATCATTTGCTAACTGTGTATCTAAATGGGATATCAGATGTGTTTTTGAAGATTTTATTTATTTATTTATTTATTTATTTATTTATTTATTTATTTGTCAGAGGGAGAGAGAGAGCACATAAGCAGGGGGAGTGGTAGGTAGAGGGAGAAGCAGGTTCTCCCCTGAGCAAGGATCCTGGTATGGGACTTGATCCCAGGACCCTGTGATCATGACCTGAGCCAACTGCAGGCATTTAACTGACTAGCCACCCAGGCATCCTGAATATTAACATTTTTTTTTTATTTAGTAAAGTGATATGCTTTCAATAGCATTTCCTTATAAAAATAAACAGTTAACACAAAAAATGATTAAAATGGCAAATTTTTTTATGTGTAGCTTATCACTTCAAAAAAACACAGTGAAAAAGAAGACATTTTATAGTAGTTGATGTATATATATATATATGATATATATATCATAGTATAAGATGATTTGAATGATCTTAATAGGACATGTTATATAATCTACTTAAATGACTCTATATCACATTTAGAGTTATAGAAAAGATGAGAGTAAATCTAAAGATAATACTAGGTGAGATGAATAAAGGCTATACAGTTATAAAAAATTTATAAAACTATACATTTAACAGTTATAATGAAATAAAAATAAGCATTTTAAATGAATTTATTGAATTTAAGAAAATTGTCATGTATATGGAAAAGGAAAGTGGCAAGAATATAAAATATCATTTTGAGAACCAGAGGTAATATAGGGGGGTAGAGAATTATCCCATAAGAAATTTGTAAAAATATTTTAAAGGAGAGATTGGTATTAGTACATATAGACAATGGAAATAAAAATTCTAGTAATATATAATGGTCAATTGATAGGCAAATAGAAAAAAAAGGCAAGAAATAGTATTTTGTAAGAATATAAAATAAGGGGATGGAAGCTATGTATCCCCGAATCATTTATCAATCTGCCTAAAATTCTGGGGGAAAATAGGTCCATATATCCTACTACATGTCTAAATAAGAGAGATTAAAATTAAATATCAAAGTAAAAACTTTTATTTTTAGGTCTTTATTTAAATTCTGGTTAGTTAACATACATAATATAAGTTTCAGGTATACAAGATAATGATTCAACACTACGTACAACACCCAGTGCTCATCACAAGTGCGCTCTTCAGTCCCCATCACTGATTTAAACCATTCTCCCACTGACTTCCCCTCTGGTATCCATGAGTTTGTCCTCTGTAGTTAAGAGTATGTTTATTGCATGGCTCTCTCTCTTTTCCCTATGCTCATTAGTTTTTCTAGTTCCACATATGAATGAAATCATACGGTGTTTGTCTTTCTCTGACTTATTTCACTTAGCAGAATACTCTCTAGCTCCATCCATGTTGTTGCCAGTGGCAAGATTTCATTCTTCTTCATGGCTGAGTAAAATTCCATTATATACATATATACCACATCTTATTTGTGCATTCATCAGTCAGTGGACACTTGGGCTGTTTTCACAATTTGATTATTGTAGATAATGCTGCTGTAGACATAGGAAAGAGTTGTATGTATCTCTTCAAATTAGTATTTTTGTATTCTTTGGGTAAATACCTAGTAGTGCAACTGCTGGAACATAGGGTGGTTTTATTTTTAACTTTTTAAGGAACCTCCATACTGTTTTGCAGAGTAGCTGCACCAGTTTGCATTCCCACCAATAGTGCAGTACGGTTCCCCTTTCTCTGCATCGTCACCAACACCTGTTTCTTATGTTACTGATTTTAGCCATTTTGGCAGGTGTGAGGTGATATTTCATTGTCGTTTTGATTTGTATTTTTCTGATGATGAGTGATGTTGAGTATCTTTTCATGTGTCTGTGGGACACCTATATGTTTTCCTTGAAAAAAAAAAGTCTATTCATGTATTCTGCCCATTTCTTAGACGGATTATTTGTGTTCTAGATGCTGAGTTTTAGAAGTTCTTTATAGATTTTAGAAAATAACCTTTTATCAGATAGGTCATTTACAAACATCTTTTCCTATTCTGTAGGTGCCCTTTAGTTTTGTTGATTGATTCCTTCACTGTGCAGAAGCCTTTTATTTTGATGAAGTTGCAGTAGTTTATTTTTGCTTTTCTTTCCCTTGCCTTAGGAGACCTATCTAGAAAGAAGTTGCAATGGCTGATATCAAATAGGTTACAGTCTGTGTTGCCCTTTAGGTCTGTTAAAGTTTCAGGACTCAAATTTAAGTCTTTAATCCATTTTTTCCCTTTTTAAAAATTTTTTTTACTAACATGTAATGTATTATTTGCCCCAGGAGTACAGGTCTGTGAATTGTCAGGCTTACATACTTCACAGGACTCACCATATCACATACTCTCCCAATGTCCATAATGCAACCACCCTCTCCATACCCCCCACTTCCCAAGCAACCCTCAGTTTGTTTTGTGAGATTAAGAGTCTCTTATGGTTTGTCTCCATCCTGATCCCATCTTGTTTCATAATCCATTATGATTTATTTTTGTATATGGCTTTAAAAAGTGGTCCAGTTTCTTTTTTTTGCATGTTGCTGTTCAGTTTTCCGAATATCTTTTGTTGAAGACGCTGTCTTTTGCCCATTGAATGGTCTTTCCTCCTTTGTTGAAGGTCATTAACCATAGAGTTGTATATTCATTTTTAGTTTCTGTATTCTGTTCTACTGATTTAAATGTCTTATTTCTGTGCCAGTGCTGCTTTGATCACTGGAACTTTGTCATATAACTTGAAGTCCAGAATTGTGGTGCCTCCAGTTTTGCTTTTCTTTTTCAAGGTTGCTTTGGCTATTTGGGGTCTTTTGTGTTTCCATACAGATATTACAGTTGTTGTAGCTCTCTGAAAACTGCTCGTGGTATTTTGATAGGGTTGCGTTAAATGTGTAGATTGCTTTGGGTAGTGTAGACATATATTTGTTCTTCCAATCCATGAGCATGGAATGTTTGTCCTTTTCTTTCTGTCATCTTCAGTTTCTTTCATAAGTGTTCTATAGTTTACAGACTACAGAACTTTTACCTCTTAGGTTCTGTTTATTTCTAGGTATCTTATGGTTTTTTGTGCAGTTATAAATGGGGTCGATTTTTTTTTCGTGCTGCTTCATTATTGCTGTATAGAAATGCAACAGATTTATACACATTCTTGTTATATCCTGTGGCTTTTACTGAATTTGTTTATGAGTTTTGCAACTTTTTGGTGAAGTCCTTCAAGTTTTCTAAGGAGAATAACATGTCATCTGCAAATAGTGAATACTTGACTTCTTTCTTACAGATTTGGATGCCTTTTGTTTATTTCTGTTGTCTGATTGCTGTGCCTGAGACTTCCAGTGTTACGTTAGTAACAGTGGTGAGAATGGACATCCCTGTCTTGTTCCTCAAGAGAGGAAAAGCTCTCAGTTATTCCTATTGAGGACAATATTCACTGTGGGTTTTTTGTATATAGCCTTTTTTTTTCATTGTATTTCAGTATTTTTTCTTTTCAGTGTTCCAGAACTCATTGTTTATGCACCACACCCAGGGCTCCATGCAATACATGCCCTCCGTAATATCCACCTCCAGTCTCACCCAACCCCTCACCCTCTTCCCCTCCAAAACCCTGTTTGTATATAGCCTTTGTTATGTTGAAGTATGGTCTCTCTATCTCTACTTTGTTGAGTTTTGTTTAATGATTTTATTTATTTATTTACTTGTGAGAGAAAGCATACATGAAGGTGGGATGGAGTGGAATGGAGGGAGAGGGAGAAACAGACTCCCTGCTGAGCTTGTAGTCTGAACATTGGGCTTGATCCCAGGACCTTGAGATACGACTTCAGCTGAAGTCAGATGCTTATAGACTGAGGCACTCTGAGAGTTTTTTTATCATAAATGGATGTCGTACTTTGTTAAATGGTTATTCTGCATCTTCTGAAAGGATCATATGGTTCTTATTCTTTCATTCATTAATGTGGTACATCACATTGATTTGTGAATATTGATCTACTTTTGCAATGCAGGAATAAATCCCACTTGTTTGTAGTGAGTGATTCTTTTAATGTAATGTGGGATTTGGTTTGCTAGTATTTATGGAGAATTTTTGCATCCATGTTCACCAGAGATTATGATTGTCTTTTTTTGTGGAATCTATCTGGTTTTGGTATCAGGGTAATACTGTCCTCATAGAATGAATTTGGAGTTTTTCCTTCCTGTTTTCTTTTTCTTTTCTTTCTTTCTTTCTTTCCTTCTTTCTTTCTTTCTTTCTTTTTTTTTGGACTAGTTTGAAATAACTAGGTATCATTAGGTTTTAACTCTTTAAGTGTTTGGTAGAATTTATCTCTGAGGTCATCTGGCCCTGGACTTTTGTTTTTTAGGAGATCTTTGATTATTGATTCAATTTCTTTGCTGGGTATCAGTCTCGTCAAGTTTTGTGTATCTTCCTGTTTCAGTTTGGTAGTTTATATGTGTCTAGGAATTTATCTGTTTCTTCCAGTTTGTCAAACTTGTTGTTGTATAGTTTATCATAATAATCTCCTATATTTCATTTTATTTCTGTGGTGTTAGTTGTTATTTCTCCATTCTCATTTGTGATTTTATTTGGGTCCTTTCTCTTTTCTTTAAAGGTTTTATTTATTTATTTGAGAGAGAGAGTGTGTGCGCACACACTCAAGTGGGGGGCAGTGAGGCGGAAGGAGAGGGAGAAGCAGACTCCCAACTGAGCAGGGAGCCAGAGGCGGGGCTCGATCCCAGGACCCTGAGCAGAAGGCAGACACTTAACCAACTGAACCACCCAGGTGCCCCTGTGTTCATTTTCATTTGTTTCCAAAAAATTTAAAAAATTCTTCTTTGATTTCCTGGTTGACTCATTCATTCTTCAGTATCTTGTTGTTTAACCTCCATGAGTTTGTGTTTTTCCAAATTTTTTCTTGTGGTTAATTGCAAATTTTATAGCATTGTATTCAAAAAGTATGCATGGTATGACTGTAATATTTTTAACTTGTTAAGGCCTGATTTGTGACCTAGTATGTGATTTGTTTTGGAGGATTTCCCATGTACACTGGATAAGAATGTGTATTTTGCTGTTTTAGGGTGGAATGTTTTGAATATATCAGTTAAGTCCATCTAGTTCAGTAGTCATTCAAAGACATTGTTGATATTCTGCTTACATCATCTGTCCGTTGACATAAGTGGGGTGTTAAAGTCCCATACTATTATGTTATTATTATTGGTGAGTTACTTTATATTTTTATTAATTATTTTATGTATTTGGTACTTCTACTTCGGGGGCGTAAGTATTTATGGTTCTTAGAACTTTTTGTTGTTTTGTCCCCTTTATTATGATACAGTGCGCTTTGTCTCTTCTTATAGTCTTTGTTTTAAAGTCTAGTTTTTTCCTTATAAGTTTTGCTACCCGTAGATTTCTTTTGACATCCATTTACATGGTAATTTTTTTCTCTATCCCTTCACTTATAGTCTTCAGATATCCTTAGGTCTTCAAGCAGCATATAGATGGGTATTGCGTTCTTATCCATCCTTATACCCTGTGTCTTTTGATTGGAGCATCCAGTCCATTTACATTCAGAGTAGTTATAGAGAGGTATGCATTTAGTGCCATTTTATTGGGTGTTTTTTCATTCTTTCTGGAGTTTTTCTCTATTCTTTTCTTGTCTTTGTCACTTTTTGGCTTTCCTTTCCCCTTAGCGTCACCTTTAATATTTCTTCCAGGTCTGGTTTAGTCTTCACAGACTCCTTTAGGTTCTGTTTGTCTGGGACACTCTTTATCTCTCCTTCTATTTTGAATGATAGCCTTTCTGGTTAGAGTATTCTTGGCTGCAAAATTCTGCCATTCATCAAGTTGAATATATCATGCCACTTCCTTCTGGCTTGCCATGTTTCTCGGAGAGATCTGCAGCTAGCTTTACGGGTTTCCTTTATAAGTTTGGGACTTCTTTTGTCCTTCCACTTTTAGGATATTTTTTTTATCACTGTATTTTGCAAATTATGTCTTGGTGTTGTCCTGGTTTTATCGGTTTTGATGTGAGTTCTCTGTGCCTCCTGGATCTGGATATCTTTTTCCTTTCCCAGATTAGGAATATTTTTAATTATGATGTTTCATATATTTTTTCTATCCTTTTTTCTCTCTTCTTTTTCTTGGACTTTTAAGTTATGACTGTTATTACATTTTATGGACTCACTGAGTTCTCCATGTCTTTTCTTTTGTTGTGTAATTCTTTGTTTTGTTCAGCTTCATTATTTTACATTATTTTTTCTTTTATATCACTAATTTGTTTTTCTGCTTCTTCAAGCTTGTTGTTCATTGCATCAAGCTTAGTTCCAATCTCATTTATTACATTCTTCATCTCTGATTCTTTTTTTTAACTCTTTTATCTCTTCGGTAAGGATTTCCCTGAAGTCTTCTATTTGTTTTTCAAGCTCAAGAAGTATCCTTATGATTGTGGCTTTTAATTCTCCATTAGGTGTTTTATTTCTGTTTCACTTAGGTCCCTGGCTACAGATGTATTTTGTTCTTTTATTTGGGATGAATTCCTACATTTGGCATTTTGTCTAGGTCTCTCTTGTAACAACTTCCAAGTTTCGCAGTAAATGAAGTTACAAAGAAAAGATTTACTCCTTTTAGTAAATGAAAACTACTTTCTATGGAAAATATGACAAATAAAAAGAAAAACATAAGATTATCACAGAAGGGATTTATATTATTATTATGTGAGGACTGCATAGATTATGGTGGAAACATTTAGGTTTGGAGAGATAAATATGCAATAGACATAGACAATACCCTTAATTGGAAATAAAATCAATAAAATTGGGGAAAATTAACATACCAATTGATCAACATAAATTTCCGATAATGAGGTCTCATTTATCAGTATTCAGTGGGAAGTAATGAAAGTGACATTACCTAATATAGTGAAATTTGTAAATTACTCTATTGTCCTGGTAGTGTTAAACCTGTTTGAAATTCAGTTTGACAGAATATACAAAATGCCAATACCCTTTGACTCCTGGTAAATAGTACTTTGGAGAATTTATCCTAAGGAAAATATACAAAAATATATAAAAGTAATTCCTTGAATGATTTTTTATACTAATGGAAAATTGGAAGGGAATGCTTAAATCTTTGGCAAGACAGGAGAATATCAGGTAGCTATTATAATGACTTCTGAACAGTGAATACATTCTTCTGATATGATGGTCAAAGCAGAGTTATGTGTAATGTGATGTATGTTTTCAAGTATGTAAAATTTAAGCATGCAAGGAAAGATTAGAAGACAGATATAAAAACTTCTGTTATGTTGGGAGTTTTAATGACTTTTTTTTACATTCTCCCCAAACTTTACTTTTAAGGGGTTATAGAGAGAATGAGAATGGCACAGACTTCTAAGAATAATGTTAGGAATGCTTAAGTATTCTGCTAATTAATGCTGATAACAATTTGTATTGGTCATGTTCAGTGGATCAGGAACCACTTTAAGTGTTTTGCCTGCATTCTCTCATTTAATGAAAAGTAAATTTTATTTAATGAAATATTTGAAAGCTGAAAAGAGAGAAATGTTAGGCAAGATAAACTTGTCTTCAAATCATTAAAGGCCTGTAAGTGAAATATGTCAGTCAGAGAAAGGTGAATACCATATGATTTCACCCATTTGTGGAATTCAGGAACAAAATAGATGAACATAGGGGAATGGAAGGAAAAATAAGATGAAAACAGAGAGGGAGACAAATTGTAAGAGACTCTTAACTATAGGTAACAACATGAGGGTTGCTTGAGGGGAGGTAAGTCGGGAGATGGGATAACTTGGCGATGGGCCTTAAGGAGGGCATATGATATGGTGAGCACTGGGTGTTATATGCAACTGATGTATCACTAATTAACTCTGAAACTAATAAGATACTATATGTTAATTAAATTGAATTAAAAACATAAAAAACATTTAGAAAAAAATCATTTAAGGCTGTAAGAGAAAAGCACATTTAGAATAGTATTCTATTACTCCATTAAGGGGGAAAACAAACACCTATTATAAACAGTGTAAAAATTATAAGAAAATAAACCTTTAGAGAGCATAGGCAGCAACCTTTTCGACCTCAGCTGCAGCAACTTCTTGCTAGACATGTCTTCAAAGGACAAGGGAAACAAAGGGAAAAATGAACTATTGGGATTTCATCAAGATCAAAAGCTTTTGCACAGCAAAGGAAACAGTCAACAAAACCAAAAGACAGTGGACAGAATGGGAAAAGATATTCGCAAATGACATATCAGATAAAGGGCTAGTATCTAGGATCTGTAAAGAACTTAAACTCAACACCCAAAGAACAAATAATCCAATCAAGAAATGGGCAGAAGACATGAACAAACATTGTCCAAAGAAGTCCAAATGGCCAACAGACACATGCAAAAATGCTCAACATCTCTTGGCATCAGGGAAATACAAATGAAAATCACACTGAGGTACCACCTCACACCAGTCAGAATAGCTAAAAATTAAGTCAGGAAACAACAGATGTTGGTGAGGATGCAGAGAAAGGGGAACCTTCCTACATTGTTGGTGGGAATGCAAGGTGGTGCAGCCACTCTGGAAAACAATATGGAGGTTCCTCAGAAAGTTGAAAATAGAGCTACCCTACGGCCCAGCAATTGCAATATTGGGTATTTATCCCGAAGATACAAATGTAGTGATCTGAGGGGTACCTGCACCACAGTTTTTATAGCAGCAATCTCCACAATAGCCAAACTATAGAAAGAGTCCATATGTCCTATCAATAGATGAATGGATAAAGAAGATGTGTGTGTGTGTGTGTGTGTGTGTGTGTGTGTGTGTACACAATGGAATATTACATAGTCCTCAAAAGAAAGGAAATCTTGCCATTTCCATCAACATGGGTGGAACTAGAGGGTATTATGCTAAGTGAAATAAGTCAATCAGAGAAAGAAAATTATTGTATGATCTTACTGATATGTGGAATTTAAGAAACAATGCAGAGGATCATAGGGGAAGAGGGAAAAATGAAACAAGGAGAAACCAGAGAGGGAGACAAACTATGAGAAACTCTTAATCTCAGGAAACAAACTGAGAATTGCTGGAGGGGAGGTGGGTGGGGGGTTTGGGTGGCTGAGTGATGGGACATTGGGGAAGTTATGTGTTGTGAGTGTTGTGTAAGACTAATGAATCACAGACCTGTACCCCTGAAACAAATAATACATAATATATTAATAAAAATTTAAAAAGAAAGAAAATGAACCTTGAAGTAATACTAAGTAAAATAAAAGAACAACAGCATGTGTGTTCCTCCTTTAGTCTACACCTTGGGATATGAACACTGCCATAAATCCAAATATCTAACTAAGCTGGAAATTTGGCCATCTTTCTCAATCCCTTTCACTTTCTCATTCTCTCCTTCTAGTCCATTAACACATCATGTTGATTCTAACTGCTAAAATATTTCTTAGCCTTTCCTCTGCAAATCCCACTATTTGTTGTGACATATATAGGAGATACTCTGAATAATTACCATGGATTCCCAAGAAAAAACAACGGCTAGAGCATTCCAAATAATGCTAGTGTTAAACAGGTGATTTTGTCCGTATCTGGAGTTTAGACTAGTTACATTTCTCTGTATGTTTATATATGTATATCTGGTCATATCAACATAGAGTATTTAAAATTAGACTAGTTTCATATCATTTATAGTAATTATTGACTATTAAAATGGTGTCATCACAATACAACTAGTTCAAGTTCTGCTCTCATTGTTAGATTGTTGATTTGTTTTATTGTGGATGTGTTTGCATTTATCTTGCAAAGATTGCTGTGTTTGTTGCTTTACAAATCTTAAGGCAAAGTCTAGGGCTTATCTTAATTATTGACTGTGTAATCAATGAGGAGGTATTAGAACTTGAGGAAGAATTTTTAACTGAATGAAATATACATCGAAACCCTCCTTAGGAAAAGTCTTTTTACTTTGTTGTTTCTCTTATGCTTGAGTATAGAACTAAAGGTGATATATAGGCCATATTCCTTCATCCTCCCCCATCAATATGTTTTACCTATAAATGGCTATCAACAAAAATGTGTCTCGAGACCTATTTTAACAAATAGAGAGTGATACGGATTTGAGTAAACATCCCCTTAGACACTGAGATTGAAAGGGTGCAACTTTTTTGTTGTTGAAGCAGGAGGATTGCACTTGCATTGTTATGATGGGAGGGTTTTCTTTTGTGTCCTCATTATAATTAATTCCTTTGTAGGTTTTTTCCTTTATTGTTTTCTGTCTGTTCTTTATTGTCATTTACTTTATCCTTATCTCTTTTACGCTCACCTTTTCTTTATTCAAGCCTTATACTTATGAATATGAGTAAATTTGACCAAAATAGATGTTTTTAAAATAACATTTAATATAGTTTAATAACAAAAATAATTATCATCAATTTAGAAAATCTGGAAATGACAAAGGAAATTTTATTTTTTCTTTTTTTTTTAGAATTTGTATGAGTTTATTTACTTATTTTATTATGATCAGTTAGCCAACATATAATACATCATTTGGTTTTGATGAAGTTTTAAAGAGGAAATA